>PVJI01004654.1:0-105724 GCA_004026765.1 Micronycteris hirsuta | reverse complement strand
CAGCCCTAGCAAATGGATGTAATCCCCACTAGTTGAACTCCTGAGTCCTGCTTGGTCCAGTAAATGGGAGTGGAAGTGAGAGAGGTGTGTCACTTCCAGACAGGAGATTTAAAAGAAAATTTTCTGCTTTATTCATCAACATCCTTACTCCCAACCCGCTTAAAAAAAACTCTGGGAGATAGCACATTCAAAGTTAACATATTTATTTATTTATTAGTAATATTATGAACTATGTGAAATGTGGTGGGAATTTGAGTCATTAATTCTGTTCATTGTCCTGGGGGGGAAAAATCAAGTTTTCTGGACTGTCCTTCCCTCCTCCTTAAGTCATCAGGCGTGTTCTCTTCTGCTTGGTGATCAAGCCTTGGAGGGCAGATCAGGAAGAAGAGTCTGCCATGCTTCAGAGAATATTATTGTGGTCCTTTCTGTTTTTTTGAGAAAAATGGCCTGGAGCTGGTGTTTGATTGGCCCAGCTTCCAGCCGAGGCCAAAGGACTTTCTGAAATTGTCTCAAGTCACCCAACTCTGGAACACTCAACTCTCATTTACTGAGCACTCAGAGAGCCACACAAAATATAGGCCAAAGTTCTAGAATTCAACACATCTGGTCATGTAAAAGGTGTTCATCTTTTGTTCTTAAAACCCATAGTGCGTTAGAAGAAAAGTGACCGGCGTGGTGGCCATCTCTGCACTTTCGTAGCTGTGGGGACTGGTCCCGGCCAGCCGGCCACAGAGGACTAACCACTCAGGGTTTGCCCGCACCCAGCCCTTCTCCTGCTCTGCGCCTCTGAGCTGCCCTGGCCAGGAACCGCCCCCCTTCTGCCCCCCACCACCCAGGAACCCCCTTCAACATCAGACGCCCTGAAAGGGAGCGAGTTGCTCCCTGGCTCTGCGATCTCCTGGAACTTTTTGTCCATACCTCCTCTGTAGCTTTTCATTGACCTGCCTCCTCCACTGGACTGCAGGCATCTATGGGCAGGAAACCTCTCTCTCTTATTTCATTTTGCAATTGCAGTCTGCACTCTATATGGTTTTGTAGTAGTTTCAGGTGTCCAGCTTAGAGCAGGGAACCGCCCTTAGGCCTCTCAGCGGTCCAGGCCAGCACTGTGCTGAAAACAAGTGGATATTCAGCAAATATTTGTCAAATGAGTAAGTGAGGGAGGGAAGGAGTGGATGAGAGTGAGCAGCGAACCCTTCCTTTGCCGGCATCTGCAGCCAAGCCACCTTTATACCTTAGCTTTCAAATGCAATGCCCCTAAGAAGAGCCAGAATACTCTAGATTAGGCAAGGTGCACCGATAAGCCTATGTTTGATGGCTGGAACTGCATTTTCCGTATTTCTTTTGTTCTCCGCTCAGCATCTAGACACGCGAGGCCTCCAGCGCACAGCTGCTGAGGGAAGCGCCAACATACCCGACTCCAGAGACTAGTAGATTTGGGGGGCCATAATTGAACATAACTCTCTTGTACTGAGCAGCCCTGGTTCAACGGCCTCAGGCCTACTAAATAACTTGTGTTTGGGGGGTGCTAGCTGGAGCTGAGATTTAAACTGTCATACAAAATGACCATCACGCTCTCAGCAGTACCTGGAAAACCGCTTGTGGCACTGGCTAAAAGGTGTGCATCTGGTCCATTAGGTGGTGCATGGAGGGTGGTGTCAACCCTCCGATGTGCGTGGAAACCACCCAAGTGTCCATCAGGAGAACACACAGACTGGTCCGTTCACACGGTGGGGCGCAACCAGCAATTATATATTATGTGGATGGGCCGCCCCACAGAACTCTGAGTGAAAGAAGCCAGACACAGTGCATACTGGTTGTTTTTCTTTTTAAGTGAGTGGTGGAGCCGGGGTTTTATTTACTTATTATTTTTAATTGTTTATTATAATTTATTACTTTATGTGTATTTTATTTATATATTTATTGTATTTTTTCCATTACCATCTATCCCCCTTATACACACTCGCCCAGCAATCACCACTCTGCTGTCCACGAGTCTGTTCTATCTATGAAGTGCCCAATTAGGCAAAACTAACCTACGATGGTAACGCGTAGTATTAGTTCTTTTTTCCAGGAGGCGCAGGGGGTTCTTCCAGAGTGCTGTTTACACGGGCTGTTCACCTTCTGAGGAAGTCAAGGAGCTGTTAGCCTTAAAGATTGGTGCTCTTTTTAGTACGTACATTTGTACTGAAGGTATCAGCCTGCCGGGTGGCCACGACAAAGTTCCACCGAGTAGGGGACTTAAACCACAGACATTTATTGTATCGCAGTTCAGGAGGCAGGGAGTCCAAGATCAAGGTGCTGGCAGGGTTGGTCTATCCTGAGGCCTCTCTCCTTGGTGTGCAGATCACTGCCTCCTGGCTGTGTCCTCACATGGTCTTTACTGGGCGTTCACACTCCTGGTGTCTCTTCTCCTTAAAAACCTGTCCTATTGGATTAGGACCCCCCTTATGACCTCACTTAACCTCAATTACCTCATTAAAGCCCCTATTTCCAAACACAGTCATTTGGATTTTAAGGCTTCACCATTATGGATTTGGGAGAGACGCAATTTAGTTCCTAACGATGTTATACTTCAATAAAAAGTTACTTAAAACAAAAGGCAAAAACAAAAAACAAAAAAGGCCTTGGACCCCCAACCTTTCACAGGCGAGGGGCAGGCAGGCTTTGAGGGCTGGGCAGAGCCCAGGAGAGCAGGGTCTTCCCTCCCTCTTCATCCCCAGAGGCCGACCCTGATGAGAAACGGCCCTGCCCAGTATGAAGCCTTACCATGCCCACCCATCAGGATTTCAGAATTGCTGAACCAGGGACGGCTCTGTGCCTACTCTTCTCCATTCTGACAGGGAGTGTTTATGATTCTCCCGCCTGCCCTAATGCCATACATCAGGGGTTTGCAGGTGCGGAGGATAGCTTGTTCTTTCAGTTCACGAGCTCCATACCCCGGGGGCCTAACACCCTGACCTAGAGGGTCAACCCGTCTCCCAGACATCCAGGACTTTGAGCTGGGTGCAGTGATGGACACTGGGTGGAGCCCCCTGGAGAAGGGACTGCATCTACTCCTTGCGTGGAGGAAGAACGCCTGGATATTTGGAGCCCAGACTGCAGCGGAGATTGCCTTGATCCTAATCTATGCAAATGATCTTCCCAGCCAGAGAAGACTGTATCCAAGCCTCCCCTAGAGTTAAGTTGGGGCCGTATGGCTGGCTTCTGGCCAATGGAACTTGAGTGGAAGGACGGTATCAGGCCTGGCTAAAACTACCTGTGCAATCCTCCTTGTTCTCTTCGTTCTTCCGTCAAATGCAGAAGAGCCAGACAAGGACTCTAAGCTGGGGCCAGAACAGTGCTGTCCAATGGAGCAGCCTCCAGCTCCATATGGCTACGGAGCACTGGAAATGTGGCTATTTTGAGATGTGCTCTAAGTGTAAAATATACACTGGGCTTCAAAGACTTAACATGAAAAGAATGTAAAATCGGTTATTCATAATTTTTACAGATTACAGGTTGAAATGGTAACATTGGGAATATCTTGGGTTAAACCATATTATTAAAATTAATCTTTTACCTTTTTAATGTGGCTATTAGAAATTTTTTAATGTTATATGTGGCTGTGGCTCATGTATTTCTATTAACAGCCCTGTTCTAGAGCAGTGTTTCTCAGCCTCTCTTCTCTCATTGTCATCCTCCTAAGGAGCCTTTTTAGACATTTTCTAATTTCCTCTCTGCCATGAAATTTGAAAAGCACAGATATACTGTGTATCTGTTTAGGTACTGTAGCCCTAGGAATATCTAAGAGGTTTTTTTTCACCTCCTTCCCTCCATGAGCCAGTTCGGCCTCCTTGGGGACAGCACCTCCCAGGCTGAGTGAGAGTGCCCGTTTTAGAACACGACCTGCAGGGCACCGTGGGAGGAGCCAGAGCCCCTGAGTCACCCCCTGAAAAGCCACTCCCACTGACAGCAAGAAAGAGCCTGGTACAATCCAATGAGATTTTAGGGTTATTTGTTTTAGAGGCCACCATTAACTACCCTCACACACCAAGTCCTAGATTTCTCAACAGCATCAATAAACTCAAAGAGATCTTAGAGAATCAAAACTCAGGGATCCGCAGGGGCAAGCCTGCGAACTACAATCTGAAGGTCTCACCATGTCGCACAGCCCCCAGCACCACCCCAAAATCAGGCATTGGCAGTGGCTTCCTCATCACGGTACGGTGTAGGTTCACCCGCCTATGCCTTCTTCACTCCCGTTGGTCCCTCTCCCCTTGAAAGACATTCTCCTGTTAGTCTAGCAAATCTTCCAGACTCAGGTCCAGTGCCTCCTACTAGTCACTACCATTCCTGGACCCCACTGTGCTCATAAGTGCTTTTGCCAGAATCATAGCTCCGTTATGTATTAGGTGGTACAGAGAAAGAAACTATTACTAATAAAAATCCAAAATGCTCAAGTCTACTCCAAATGTAGGAGGGGAAATCAGAGTGGAAAGATACCTTAGTCTTAGCCTATCATACTTCGAACATTTTACTTTTGCAAATCTTACAAGACATCAGACCACGTGAAGGCATTGCAAGGGCCCCACCCAGGGCAAAGAAGAAAACCCTGCGAGGAGCGCTGAAGCTAAGTCCTGCGGCGAACATGGTCCTGTCTGAGAAAGGCTTTTGCACAGTCCTGTGCCCAGGACATGGTAACTTTTAAAGTAATTCAACAAAATACTTGGTGACAGAGGTTATATATAGCACGTGCTTAGCAAGTGTTTTTTGACTGACTACTCATCCGGGAACAAGAAAAATGAACATCATTTGATAAGGTCCTGGATGCACCGAGGGCCCAAAGAAAAGTTATCCTCCCAGGAGACAAACAGGGTAAGGGATGGGGAGGCCAAGGATGAATGAGGGCTGGTATGGGGGTCCTTCGAGGCCACGTGGGGTTAAAGAGAGACTAAGGATCCAAGGGACAAGAAAAACCGAATAGTGGACTCCAACGGCCCGGGGAAGGGGGTGGTTGGCAAGGGGAGAGGCCTGCGAGAAAGGAGAGGTTGGGCGATCCAGCCCCTAGCAAGTCCCTCCTTCCGCCGCTCGCCCCGCCTTTATTAAAAAAACCAAACCGGTAACCTCTACCCGGCCACCTTTCATTGGCTATGAGAATGAACGAAGCCTTCAGGGACCAATGAGCCGCGGCCACGGCTTGGCGAGCGCCTTCCGGCCCGCCCCCGCCGCGCCGCCTGGCTCCGGCCTCGCGCGGACCGAGGGCGGGACGTGGGGCGACGGGGGCGCGGCGCGGCAGAGCTGAGGCGGTAACAGGACTGCGCGACGGCCCGGACGCTCGGCATGGCTCGCTTGGTGCTCGGTAGGCGCGGCCCTCCTGGTCCTGGGGAGCGGTTTGAAGGCCCCAAACCCTCGCGGCGGTCCGCAGCTCGGGGAGCCAGCGGCGCGTGGCCTTGACCGGGCCCGCTCCGGGGTGGGGACTCGCAGGCCTGGCCCGCGCGAGGACGCTGCCGGGAAAGCCTGTGGAGCCCGGGGGGACGGTTGGGGAGCCCCGGGGGCGGGGGTTGCACTTGGCCGGAAATCCCACGCCGGCCTTCGGGCGGAGATGCGGGCCCCCGAAGGGCTCGGGAAGCGTGGGGAGGAGAGGGCGCCCCTGGCGGGGGCTTCCGTAGCCCACCCCGGGGGGACGCGTGTACGCGAGCGTGGCGGGGTGAAGGAAGCCCCGAGGCTGGGCCCGAACCTTGGGCTTCGGGGCCTCCCGGGACATCCCCCAGCCTGGGTCCGAGCGCGGGTACCGACCTTCTGGTGGGGGGTGGGGGGTGGCGGCCGGGCGAGAGCGGGGGCTAGGAGCTGCATTTGAGCCGCTGAGATCAGCCTGGCTTCATACCTGGGGGAGGGTGGGTATTGGGGCGCAACCTAAAAGGGACCTCGGGCTCGACTGTGTAGGACAGAGTCACGTACTCCTCGCATGGCTTCTTGTCCTCACCACTTGTTTTGTGGAATTCCCACTTCTAAGAAAAACTGAACTATCAAAACCCAGTCCTGAAATCAGGCCTGGTGGTCGCCCTCTAAAGGAACGGTGCCATTGAAAAGCTGGCCTTAACGATGCAAGAGCACCTTAGAGGCGATCGAATTTTTAAAAACTAAACTGAACCCAGGCTTTCCTGAATTATGTAAGTGTCTCTTTGAAAGACTACGGTGAGCTAGGTTGAGGATCCCGTCCTTCTCGGGCTCCTCTGGGTCCCAGCCACGGCGCTCTAGCGGTGATGACTCGAACCCTGGCCCCCGACCACAAGGTCGGCTCCCAGCCGCTGCCCTGCAGCTTGGCTGTGTGACCCGGAGCAAGTTCCTCACCTCCCCGCCCGCAACCCGGGGCTGGTACTCCTTCGAGCCGTTCGGAGGAGCGAGCAACGAGTTAATGCACGTCTGGAGAGAGGAAATAAGATAGAAACATTTACTGTGCGGCAGAGGGAATGGGCGGGGGTGCAGGTTGTCCCTGTTTAAAAGTTGCCCACAAGTGAGCTCAGACCAAACTCTGAAAGAGGCCGGGTTCCATCATTTAACTGGTTATTTTAATGAATGTAAGCAGCCTTCCGGGAGCCCTCTTGGTTTCGAGATGACTGCTTTGGGACCGCGCACTCTTGGGAGATGTCACTGACGTGGATTTAGAGCATCCTCTGCTCCTGCGGAGGGATTGTGGCAAAGCCAACTAACTGCTCGTGTGGAGTCCAGAGGCTGGTGTCCCAGGGTCCTGCAGGTGACCCTTACCAGGGAGCAGAGCAGCGGCATGGTTTTTAGAAACAGAACCATATAGGTCAGCATGTACTTATTTTATCATCTTAAGTGGGCCTGGAGTTTTTTTGTTTTCTTGAGGGTTTTTATGGAGTCCTTACTGGCTACATTTTGGCTGTTGGAATTTATTCATCTTTAATCTGTTTTCCTGATTATTATGTGTGATTTCCTTCTAAACCTACTAAGTCATACTCCCTTTTAAGGAGTTTAGGTCTTGAATCTTTAGCATCAAGGCATATTTCCATTGGATGGCCACTTATAAGGAGGGGCGGCTCTTGTGAGGACCAGGCAGGAGTCAAAAAGAGGGAAGTCCAGCACCACTGCTAGGGAAAAAGGAGCCCAAGTGCATGTCACAGTGAGTGTCAGTAGACAGGACTGTCTCTGTGTGGAAGGGAAGCACGTTCCCGAGGTAAGAGTCATGGACCATCCCTTTGGTGGCTCAAGCCTGCAGAGGACAGTGCACTCTTTCCAGCTGTCCCGATGGGCAGGAGAAGGGGGAGGGCTTAATCCTCCTGCGGGAACTGCCTGGTGGCCGACCCTCCTCGAGGTGAGGCCTCTGCAGTCTCCAGACCTCTGGTTAAAAATTCGGGTTACATAATCCAGTTCTGTTTCTGATTATATGGTCTTAGGTAAGTTACCTTCCTGTGCTTCCATTTTCTGGCCTAAAAACGAACATGATAGTACATACTACATACAGTTCTTAAATGAGTTCTTGTATTTTAAGTATTTAGGACAGTACCTGGCACATAGCATCATAGAAGGTGTCAGTTTCTGGAGGATAGTTCAACAGATAAATATATCAAAATGTTAGCCATATCCCCAGTGCCCTCTGTAAGATTTAAAGTAATCACATTCATTGCAGGGAAGGAGTAATAAGCATCCTCAGCATTGGCCTGTTAGTAGTGAAAGAATGGGAAACAGATTCTGTCAGCAGTGCACTGGCAGCAGGATGTAGCCATCGAAAACGGTTCCATGGGCTAGGTAATTAGTCCGTAATGATTGCATAGGCTGTGTCTAACTTACTCTGAGTGACAAAGGGTTACAGAAGGGAATACACGTGTGTGTGTATATATGTATGTGTGTGTACATGAGTATATGGTAAGGTCCCATTTATGTAAAACAATAAAGCTCTAGGCCTGTGTTGCATGGAGGTGTCAGTACAATGGTTTCCTCTAGAGGAGACTGTGGACGGCTTTGCCTTGGCTTTTCCGTTTTTGAAATTTTCACAGTGAACTCAGTGTGTTGAACAAGTATTAATATGTATCCATTTTTACCGCACCCCCCAAAAAAAAGATGAGCTCCTTTAAATGAAGTCGATCTCCATAGGGGATTCTCCAGGACCAGTCTGTCTTCCAAGCTTATTATAGAGTTAAGACTGTCTTTGTTTAGGTTCTTAATTTACTTGCTTACTAAATATATCAAGTTCTGCTTAACTTTTCCTGCAGCAATGAAAAGATTATTGAGCAGCACCATCCAATAGAAATGTAGTGCAGACTTGTGTAATTTAAAATTTTCTAGTAGCTACATTTAAAACGGGAAGAAAAATGAGTGAAATTCATTTTAGCATGCATTTATTTACCCAGTATATCTAAAATACCATTTGAATAAAATACCATTTCAGCGTATAATCAATATCAAAAATATTAATGAGATAGTTTTTTTCCTTCCCACCAAGTTTTTGAAATGCAGTGCGCTTTTACACCGACCGTGTATCTCAGTGTGGGGTGGCCACGTATGGCTAATGGCTGCCACACTGGACAGCACAGTTACCGAGGGAGCCACTTTGCTTGGCCTAATCTTCATCCACACTCACCCTTTCCCGCCTCTTGAAATGGAAGAGGAGCCCTGGCTGGTGTGGCGCAGTTGGTGGGAGCATCGTCCTGTAAACCAGAAGGCTGTGGGTCTGATTCCGTGTCAGGGCACGTGCCCAGGTTGTGGGTTTGGGCCGAGTCGGGGCACGTGTAAAGGGCAGCCGGTAACGATGTTTCTCTTCCCTGCCGCCTTCTCTAGTGTCAGTGAATGTGTCCTCAGAAAAACGGAAGAGGAGGTCATCCACCACAGGCCGGGGGTCCCTTCCCCTCCTCTGACTCTGGGCTCTTTATTCTGTTTCATGATTCTCTGCTTTGTCTTTAGCCTTTCCCTCTGCCTGTCCCTCTTCCTTTCATACTCGGGCCACTCCCATCTTTGCAATGAAACCAGCCTTCTGTCCCACGTTTGCTTGCTCTCCTGCTCTTTATGATGAAACTTGTTCTGAGTTTTACCTGTACTGTTGTCACCAGCGTGCTCCCTCCTGCTCTCCAGGCTTCTGCAGACTGCCGCTGCTTGCTCCCACTGCCCCGCCCCAGCTGCCAGGGACCTGTTTCCCGGGAGAGCCGGTGCAGTAGTCAGGCCTTCCCGCTTGGGTGCCCAGTAGCAGTTTCACTGTTGCCGTCCCATCTTGCCCCTGGTTTGTGTGACACCGCTGTCCTGGCAGCTCCCGTGCACTGCGCACACTGCAGCCAGACCCTTTCTAGAGAGCAAATCCGATTGCCCCCCAACCCCATGGAAACCCGTTGGTGGCTTCACATCACCTTTAGCAGAGTCCACGGTTTTATTTCAGGTTCCCCTGTTAACAGGCCTGTCGTTCAAATGCAGTGACCTTGGGCAGTGGGAGTGTTTATTCGCGCCCCTGGCACACAGCCTTCCAACCTTGAGCACCGAAAAGACAGCAGGTTTAGTGGGAAAGCTTGGAAAGAGAAGTTGGGTGCTGCTCTGCCTCTTCTGTGTATAGCTGTAGACAGCCCCTGGTCTCATTCTGCCTTTGGTCAGTGAAGCTCTCGGGTTAGTGATGGTATGGGAAGTCTAGTGACCCAGTGTACCGCAAAGTGGTTTGGAAATTGAAAGCACTGTAAGCAGTAAGTGGACTTTTTAGCAATAAAACAATTCATATCGTCGTACATGCCTCCAAAAGAAATTTGCCACTGGGTTATTCAACAAAGCTCCATTTGACATCATCCAAACGCTGTTTATGAAGTAAGCACAGATGTGGCTGAGGTGGCGTGGGCGCACACCCTGCCTTGGGGGACAGGTCAGTCTCACCTTCAGTTCGCTGTGTCAGCAGGTTGAAGGGCAGTATGTGATCGTCTCATAGATGTTGAAAAGACAGTGATAGAAATTTCTTTAATAGCATACAGTTTACCTGTTTCAACCCAAAAGGCAGCACCATGAAAATGGGGAAATATTTCTGCTGAAATCAAGAACATTCCATTATTTAGCATTGTTCTGGAGGTATAACAGTGCAACTAGGAGACATGAAATTACATATGAATCTTAAAGGAGGAGGTGAAATTTTGATCGTGTTACCATTCAAAAGACTTCTGAGTTCTCGAGACCTTGAGAGGGTCCCAGTCTGGTGGGGGAGACAAATAATGATTTCTCCCTAAAAATACAAAAGCTTTGATTGTTGTAGAATTGTGCACCTGAAACCTGTATAATTGTGTTAACCGGTGTCACCCCCATAAATATAATAAAACCCAAAAGCTTTAATAAAGATGGCATTGCTCCTGTTGCAGCTGAGTAATAAGAAATAAATACTGTGCAGGTTACTTGGGTCGCAGCTAGACGTAATCTGCCGACTTTCCAGTGTCCTCGCCCACCTAATGGCAGTCGTGGTCCTGCCTCACAGGGTGGTCCTAGAGAATGAAGGCACTAAGAATAGTATGTAAGCCTTTTTCCATGCAGCTCCCTTCTTGCTCAGCACCACACCGGAGGGGGTAAATTCCAGGGGCTCCCACAGCAGCAGGGGGCATGGCGTTAGGAGGGGCCCGCCCCAAGCCGTGCTCCTGAACGAGGGGCCTCCATAGCTGAAGGAGACTCTGGTCGCCAGGGTTCCTCTCAGCACCAGCCCTGCCGTGAATGGTCTGCGTTTGGTTGTTTCTGCAGGTCTGGTGAGCTGTACCTTCTTTCTAACAGCGAAGGGTCTGTATTCCTCTAGTGATGATGTCATTGAATTAACGCCATCGAATTTCAACCAAGAAGTCATTCAGAGCGACAGCTTGTGGCTTGTAGAGTTCTTTGCTCCGTGGTAAGTATTATAAGATATCCTCAGTCATTCACAGTACCTTACAAGGAAAAACACTATATAAAAATGTGATTTTATTCGGCCATCTAGTTTACCGACTTAAAGAAGTGGAGGGAAGTGGGGGCTCCACAAAAGCGCTTGTTAAGGGCCGTGGAGATTGAGTCTGGGGAAGTAATGGGTGAGGGAACTAGTTTTTGCAAGACAGAAGAAAGAGAGAAAAAACCCTTACAACTGTAAGGCGATTTATCCCTGTGAGGAGGTGGACCGGGAACTGATTCACGAAGGGAGGACGTTGGGCAGAGAATAGGGAAGAGCCGGTGATTGGCTTCCTTCTGTCTCTGGAAGAGGGTTGCTTCCAGAAATGTGCAATTAGAAAATCTGGTTCGATTTAACGATTCTTCTCTTGCCTTAAATTCATCGTTGGGGAAAAGCCCTGTGGGGCGAAGATGTACTTACTATTGAAATTAATAGTGTACAATTATATGTAGTCAGAACACAGTGTGTGGTTGAAACATTGAATGAAAACAAAACAAAAACCCAACTGATAGAAGTTTAGAGACAGGTTGGTGGAAGCAGGATGCGCACGAGACTGTCACTGCTGTAAGCGAACAGGCGACGGTGCACTGGGAGCAGACGTGAGCTCTGGCGGTGCGCCCGCCGGTGGACTGCGGCTGTCTGCGGCCAGCGGGCCCTTTCAGATGTGAGCGGCGCCCTCAGACTCGCCCAGAGTGGTCATCACACTCCTGCCGGAGACCGCAGTGTTTTCGGGACGCCTGATTTTAGTGCTTCAGTTTCTCCGTTGGGGGCCATGGAACTGAGCTTTAGAAACACAATGCCATTCCTCATGGGATGTTTCACTCAGCGTTCGTCAGTGTAGCGAATGAAGGCAAAACCCTCTACTTTGAAAGTCGATGCTGCCACATCGTGAATAATGTTCATCTTAATGCCTTTATTATTATTTTAAAAGCTCCTATTTGTTTTTTGGTTGTTTAAATCCAAGTGAGAATTTTATATGGGCTAGTTCATTTGTGTTAGTAAATGAACAAGTAGTTATTATTTGTTGGCATGAGTAATTTACCTTGTTTCTGGGAAGTAGTATATATAAGAATATGCCTCATTCCAAAACTAAGCCAGGCAGCGTGATCAAGAAGGCAGGATCTGGGTCCACGGTTACGTAATTACTGTTGTCACACAGGCAGGGTTTTGCTTCGCGGTGTCCTGGGTGTGAGACTGTCTAATTAGAGCAGGCACGCTCAGCCTCTTTCTGTGCTTGTACTTTGGCAGGTTGGTGAAAGTAAAGCATATAGGGTCACAAAGGAAACCTACAATACTAACTTAATCAAAACATCAGAATAAATCGCACGTGTCTGTGTAGCCCTGCTGTACTGGGACGGTACAGGCAGGGTCGGCCGCAGATCTCACAGCCGGCTCCCGGAGTTCGGGAGCAGCGGTGAGCAGAAGTGGTGTTTATTGATGCGTGCGACTCCGCCGCGGTGGCAGGACGACAGCCGGGCACTGGCCTGCTGTGGTGTGGTGTTAGTGCTCACAGGCTCACAGCGGAAGGAAGTCCTGATTCTGATCCCAGGTCGGCGGAGGTGGAACCGGGGGCGGGGCCGCCAACAGGTTCACAGCCCTTATATTTTACTCACGACCCTTCGTGAGGGTCAGGGGGTCTACGGGCCTCGGGTGGAGAGCCCTTGGGTCAGAGGGCGTGCTGTGTTCATATTTACGTGGCATTTTGATGTGCCTTCACATTGCTTAATGTCGAAAATGAAGGAGCTACACACGCTGACAGTCTCTGACTTGCATCCTTCTTTCGCAGAGTAAACTGAAATTAAAGAGGCACAAAGGTCTATAAAATTTGGACTCCTGGACTTCTAAGTAGCTCACCTAAACACCAAGACATACGATACATACGTGTGTAGAAACTACACTTCAGGACACTTCCTTGAAAGGCCCTGTAGCATGCCGGACAAAGCTGATGTTCCGTAGTGACCGAGCGCGCGGGCTCCAGCGCGTGAGGCCTGCTGGGTGGCTGGGCCGCAGAACGAGCGGGTGGGGTGGGCAAGGGCTTGTCACGGCTCAGCCTCCATTTTGCCACGTACCACGGCCGGCCTTCATGGCTGCTGGTTCCCTGCAGTCCTGGTGGAGCCGCCCGCTGTGGTGCTGGCACCCCGTTTGCTCAGTAGGCCCTCACAGACCCACTTAGAAGGGAATTCACTTTGTTTGCAGCAAGAAAAACCCGGATTGCCCGTGGACAGACTAGCCAGGCGTCTTCATGGGGCGGACAGTGCAAAGCAGGGAAAGTGCGCGGCGCAGCCCCCTGTGGCAGCACGAGCGCAGCAGGCTGCCCGCCTCTCGCTGTTAGAAAGCGCTTCTCCAGTTTTCTCCCTTTCAGAAGCCAGCTCCTAAAAGATAAGGGTTTCCTCGTGGCTTGTCTCCCCTGTCTCTTTCGCTCTTTTATCACCACCTTGTGGTGTCCTGTGCTTTCCACGTGCTAGGCTTACTGACGTGGGACGGTGTGCATTTTAACCCCACACGCTGCTGTGGGAGCCAAAGCTCATTGATATTTAGGCTCTAGTACAGGTGCCTACCTGTAAAGTGAAAAGGTTGGACTAGATCAGAGAATATCAAACCGTAATAGGTTTAAGAATGAACAACTAGCAGAATTTACGAAAATGTTCCTAAACCCCTTCTCCAAGAATCTCGGATTTCTTGGGGCCCGGGAAACTGCTTTTGCCTCATACAGCTCGAGCCACATGCTGAGGGACACTTGACCACATACGCACTGAAGTTCAGGCTCAGGCACTGGGTTAGGAATGATGGAGTTTGTTTAAACTCTTTGAACGTAATTGAATTGAGCAGTAGTTTGGAAACATCGTAAAGTTACAAGATGCAAAAGAATGGTAGCAGAGTTGTAAAACACTGAGCTCCTTCAGATTCCTGTGGCGAGGGTGCTTGTACTCCCCGCAGACCCCGTCCCTAGGGCTGTCACTCAGCGGGCTTGGCAGGTGACTTTTGAATTGGGGATCAACAACTTTAACTGTTGCCTTGTGTTTTTATTCTCTGAAAGGTGTGGCCACTGCCAAAGGTTGACACCAGAATGGAAGAAGGTAGCAACTGCATTAAAAGTAAGTTTCTGGGGTGTCCACATGTACCTCTGTGTGTTTAGATTTATGCAAATGGCCTAATGTGTAAGAAGCTAATTTGCAATAAAGCTCAAAACCCTTGTTTTAGTGCTGAATCATGTAGGAAGCAAAGGTATAATGTACATTTTAATTTTTATGTTGTCTATCTGTGTCAGTTCTGTTTCTTGGGCTAATATCTGTTTTACCCATCATTCCACTTGGCAATGGCTTCCCAGACTAAAGCCCCCATTCATTTTGTGCGTAAATGTACCCCTCTCTTCGTCATCTCGTCTCTGAGCTGACGTGACTCAGATGAAGGTTCTTGCGGAATCCTCGCAGGTTGGAAGAAACAGGCGGTTCTCTCCCATTTCCACAGGGTGTTGTGAAAGTGGGTGCAGTGGACGCAGACAGACACCAGTCCCTCGGGGGCCAGTATGGGGTGCAGGGATTCCCGACCATCAAGATTTTCGGAGCCAACAAAAACAGGCCGGAAGACTATCAGGGTAAGGACTGCCGGCTGCTCCCCAGCTGGAGTTTGCACTTGAGTGGGCGGGGAAACAGGAGAGAACTGGGCTCTGTGACTTGTCAGCCCCGCCACCCGTGGGTTTCTCAGCCGCGTTGTGCCTGCATCTCTGCAGCTCTGCGACGGCACAGAGCGGTTCCTGCCTCTTCTGAGCCGTTCTGAAGGTCAAGTGTGTGCCGTGCAGGCGAAGGTTTTCATCGTCGTCCACACCAGCTTTGGCCCACGAGGCCTTTGCGACGATAGAGGAATGACGTTCTGTGCTTCCCTCTCGTCCTTCTCACTACAATTTCTTAAAAATTTACTAGCTACTTAGTATTTCACAGTTACTTGATACTGAGTAAAGATTTACCAATGTCCTCTTGCTGTGACATTCCCTCTGCTGTAGGGAAAGGTCTAGTGTAGTGGCCCAAAGAGGGTCCGTGACGGGAAAGCCGGGCGCACGGCCTGCGGTCTGCCGTGGACGTCGAGAACTCTGTGTTAAAGCTGCTACCCAGGCCCCCAAGCCGTTGGGGGGTGGCTGCACAGTCTGCCTGGTGAGCGGATGAGGAGATCCGGGGTGTCTGCTCGTGGTCACCGAGGCGGCCAAGGAGCGGATTCGGCTCCAGACCCTGGGAGCTGAGTGTTACGTTAGTTCCCCTGTGTGTGCTTTTGTGGAATCGTCCTGTTGTTTCAAGGAGGATGTCACAAACAGGTCATCATGTTCATGGTCCTAATAAAAAGTATTGGGCGTGATGTATTTAAAGTTTAAAGCTCACTTGATAAATGTTTTTTAACACTTTTCGTACCGCTCACGAGTTTTCTCGTGTTTCACGCACCATCTGTTAAGGACCGCATCGTGAGATGATTCAATTAACGTGCAGTTTGCCCAATAGCGTGCGGTACCTGGCGTGTGTCTTAGAGATTTCTACGTGGTACGGAATGTGTTAAGATTCATTACATGGGACATATAAGTGGCAACTTCACGAGTCAAACATTTTCAGTTTTGCTTTATGTGAGAAAGACAAGTGTGCGGGGTCAGGGGCGTTGCAGAATCAGCATGCCAGACAAACAGTGTTACTGTATCGTCTGTACTCGGTGGCCTGCGTGGTGTGCAGCTGACAGGCAGGACATTCTCAGAAGGAGGAGTTAGGGGGGGTGCAGAACCTGGAGAGTGACAGTGAGGGTGGAGCCGGCCGGCCCTGCTGCTGGCCTCGCTGCACTCCGACTTCATGACTAAACGTTGGGCGGGCCAAAGAGTCCATTTGGTCTTTCCGTACGGTGGCTCTGGTAGGGCTCAGTCATCTTTAACTTCGTGCAAAACAATCTTGTTAGATTGTATCATGACAGCTGTCATATCCGCTTGCATTAAAAAAAACTAACCAAAATTGGTGAATTTTTGTGCATTTTAATATTGAAGATGGAAGAAGATACACAACATTTTCAGTGTGTTGATGTTATTATTTCAAGGAAGGTAAAAACAACTGAAATGCAGAAGATTTGTGCAGTGTGTGGAGAAGATACTGTGACTGACTGAATGTGTCAGAAGTGGTTTGCGAAGTGTCTTGGTACTATTGACATTTTTGCCAAATAATTCTCTGCCAAATTCCCTATGGGGCTGTCTCATGCACTGGCGTGTTTAGCAGCAGCCCTGGCCTCTCCCCAGTAGAAGTCGATAGCGTGAGACAGCCGACACACTCAGAATATCAAATCAGTAGAGTTATTGATGAAAATGAAAAATACGTCTTTTAGTTTATGGGGAAAAATGTAACGGACTTTTTGGCCAACCCAATAGAATACCTAACTCTCCAGACCTGCTTCTTTTGTGTGAAATGGGCGTGTGAAACCTACGTTACCACTGAACTAGTCCGTGTGAACCATGTGACTTGTGAATACAGTGTGGTTGGGACGTCACCAAGCTGGGATTCAAAGTACTGGAAAGCCTTGGATCCTTTCTCTGAGACTCCCAGCTCTGAAGTCTGATAAAGGATGAGTTTCATTTTTTCTGAACAAACATCTGCTTCTCTGCTTCAGAATAATAATTTGTTTTGCTAACTTGCAAAACTTGAATGTTTAGAGTAGGGTTGCATTTGGCTTGCTGCCTGTTGTAAGTAAATAATTTGCCAACCCTTGGTCTAGAGTGAGAAAATCCTCTCTGACTTTTTTTTTAAAGATTTTATTTATTTATTTTTTTAGAGGGGAAGAGGGAAACATCAGTGTGTGGTTGCCCCCCATGCGCCCTCCACCGGGGACCTTAGGCATGTGCCCAGACTGGGAATCAAACTGGCAACCCCTCGGTTTGTAGGCCGGCACTCAGTCCACTGAGCCACACCAGCCAGGGCCCCTTTGCCTTTTTTGTTCGTCTGTTTCTTGACTTGGTCTGCTTCCAGGTAAAGCCTGGTGGGAAGGGCCTGTTTTGGGCTCCACACTGCCCTTCTGTTCCGGCTGCAGCAGTGGGAGTCCCACCAGGGTCGCAGTACCAGCTAGGTGGAACTCGCTCTGAGTGGTGCTATACTGGATTTTCCTAGGCCAGGTCTGAGGTGGTCTCAGATTTTATCTCTTCCTAGGGAGTTTGATTAGAAGAGTCATTTTTAACAAAAGGAAGAAAGATGCAACTTTCTGAATATTAGAGTTTTGTGTTAGAACTCTGAAATTTGCCTCATGGTGTAGAATACTACCCTTACACAGCTGAGTCGCTTCATGGCCCCTGACTGCCCGAGCGCACAGGCTTTGGCCAACCTCCCAAGGCTGTTGTCGTTACTGAGTCCCGGCTGCAGAGCCCGGGCACGGAGAGGCGCGCAGCCCGCCCACCGCCATGCGATCAGGCCCTGCCCTGTCTGCCTGCAGGTGGCAGGACCGCCGAGGCCATCGTGGACGCTGCTCTCAGCGCCGTGCGCCAGCTCGTCAAGGACCGCCTGGGCGGAAAGGGCGGCGGATACAGTTCTGGAAAACAAGTAAGGCTTTATCATGTCTGTTTTGTGTGTGTGACAATTTTGAAGCTTGAGAGCAGGCCTCTTGTTAGGTTTGTTTTGTTTTTTTCAAATACTGTAAATTGGGGAACTTTCCATTAAAAGATAATAGGAGCTTGGGTCAACTGGCCTCAGAGGGATCAGCCATCCAGCCCGCTCATTCGGCCGCCTCTGAGTCACTGTCACCGTCACCGGTCAGTCCCAGGACATCTCGCCAAACTGCAGGCCAAGAACCAGCCTCCAGAGAGGCCTCCTCAGCCAGGGCTGAAGTAGAAGAGTGTGGGCTGTGGGGGACAGCGCCAGGCACTCCGTCACATGGTCACAGAGTGGGGACAGCTGTCCTCCAGATTGATACTGGGTGAACAGGTGAAATTTGGATAACCTCTTGGCCTGTATCTGTGGCAGCGAGCCCAAAATCCAAGGAGAATTCTACATAAACACATAGGGAAGGAGAGAAGAAGTTCCTGTGGCGTGGGTGGGTGTTTTGGATGCCCGTCTATAAAATGTGGTATTTCCCCGTGGTGTGACCTTGTGAAAAGACGGCGAATCCTTACCGATAAACGTCGATGAAATGGCCCTCTGCCCTTTCGGGAGACCAGGAGAGCTAGCGTCTTTGTGCAGACTGGGAGCACATCCAGAGCTCCTGTGTTCTTGCCTTGCATTTCCAGCACAGACACTTAACAAGCACAGTGGCTTCCCCTAGCCCCATGCCTGTGGGCCAGGCAGCGGAGCGCAGGATTGCAGTCCTGCCGGCTCCTAGGGCTAGCGCTGAAGGACAGTGTCTGACAAAGGAAAGGGTTGGACGTCATCGTTAGCTTTCTCGCAGGGTGGAGACTTTACGAAAGGGCAGGGAGTGCAGTGAAGCGCAGCCCCTGGGGTAGCCGGTGGCGTGCCTGGGTCCGAATCAGCGAGGTGTTGTCAGCACGACTTGGAGCCGTGCTGAAGTCTCTCCAGAAGGACAGCAAGTGGCAGAACTTAGACACACGTTATGGGTTGTACTGAGTGTGCTGGTAATCGCTTGAAAGCAAGTCTTGTTTACTGAGCAAAAGTAAAGTGATAGTGTTGCACAGTGTCCCAATCGGAGTAAAGTCGTTCTCACTTGAAAGGAACACTCAAAAACTCTGTTGAATCGTAGAGGCAGTTTCTGTGCTGGGAGCGTTCAGAGTAGCTGCAGCTTACTGTTTGATGTCACGTTGACAGGGCAGAAGTGAAAGTTCAGGCAAGAAAGACGTGATTGAGCTGACAGATGACAACTTTGATAAGAACGTTCTGGACAGCGAAGACGTTTGGATGGTTGAGTTTTACGCTCCGTGGTGCGGACACTGCAAGAAGTAAGTCCCGGGGCTTTCGGACCGCCGTCTCGCTCGCTCCGGGGTTTCGGCCTGGTTTTCCTTTTCAACCCTCCCCGCCCGTTTTGCCCACCCCCCGCCTGCCTGTGCTCTCTGTCTAGGGGCTCGGTCGGCGTCTTTTGGACCCACACGTGGGTGTACACGGGTCCCTTTGAAAGTGCTGAACAGGTCACAGATGCGACCAGTGTCTCCTCCCGAAAGTCTCCAACTCTTCTAAACGCGTGGTGAACGTTGGCATTAATGTCAAGCGTGTCCTCTCTCCTGTTCCCAGAGGTTAACAGGGAACGGACATCCAGATCTCGGGGGCGTGACGAAAGAAGGACTGGAAAGCACGCGTGGGAGGCAGTATCCTGTCTCTCAGAGCCACACTGAAAATGTTTCCAAGGGTGGCACAGCTGGTTGAGCAGAAATGCACACGTCAGTGAACGTATTTGTGCTGAGAGTTGATATTTTCTTGTAGCCTAGAGCCAGAATGGGCCGCTGCTGCTACCGAGGTGAAAGAGCAGACAAAAGGGAAAGTGAAGCTGGCGGCTGTGGACGCCACGGTCAATCAGATGCTGACCGGCCGCTACGGGGTGAGTCCGTTTCTAAGACTGTTCTTTGTGAAATGCGCAGTTTTCACTGGCACTTCGTCTAGTACACCAGGCTTCCCTCTGGGGCGGAGGGCGGGGGCTGGAGCCTTTGAGGTCACTTTATTTTTATAACTAAGAAGTCTGGAAGTCAGGACTGTTCGCTATTTCTATGTGTTTAATATGAGCTTTTGGATTTCCCAAGCGTTTACAGGTTGCTTATAGGGCTTTTGAAGTTAGTCGTCTGTTCTGGAGCAGACACATTAAATGTGGGTCTGGGTTTGAATCGGACGTGGCCGAGCCTGGCAGTCGGGTCGCTAAACCCCCCCTCTGCAAAGACCTGGGCGTTACCCCTCGGACAGTTGTTACGTTAAGTTACCTAGAAGTGGTTTTAGAAACACCATAAAGATTACTTTATTTCTTATTAAGTGTGAATTTGATTTTTAATAGATTAGGGGATTTCCTACAATCAAGATATTTCAGAAAGGCGAGTCTCCTGTGGACTACGACGGAGGGCGGACGCGGTCCGACATCGTGTCCCGGGCCCTGGACCTGTTCTCCGACAACGCCCCTCCCCCGGAGCTGCTGGAGGTGAGCGCGGGGCCGTCAGAGCTGGGGGGACACGCTCTGTCTTTTCAAATTTAGTTCTTTTTCTCTCCTTTAAAACATTCTTAAAAGTGTTCCTTTACTTTCAAAAGGACAAAACCTGTCTGATTAATTGCTGCTTTTCATAACTTCAGCACTGAAATAATTACACTGTGAGAAAAAGTAAACCTAAGCTTCTTAAAAATAGAGTGGATCTTTCATTTCTCATTCTCAGAATAATAGCTAACATTTACTGAGCACCTAACCATGTAGCAGGCTCTGTTCTGGTGTTTTTGTGTAGATATTTCTCCCTTAATTCCCACGTGAACACTTAGAGGTAATACCACTTTTAATCTCCATCTTACATACGAGGAAACTGAGGCACAGCGAGCCTCAGGTTCATATAAACATGATGTGTATGAATGAATGTCTGCCTATTCAAAGCTACGTGTCAGAGCAAGGCTGTACCTGGTGTCGAGTTCAGAGACCGCACGTGCAACTTCCTGGCTCCCACCGCACGTAGGCGGCGCGGCAGTCTCCTACAGGGCAGCTGTGGCGGTGTGTCTGGGATGCGGACGGGAGGTGCCATTTGGGTTCTGTCTCTTGCTTTGCTCTGTGAGGCGAGTGGCGAGTGCTCAGTCTCTGTTTTCTGTCCCTTGTCTTCCGGGCCCCGCAGATCGTCAACGAGGACGTCGCCAAGAAGACATGCGAGGAGCACCAGCTCTGCGTCGTGGCCGTCCTGCCCCACATTCTCGACACTGGTGCGAGGCACAGGCGCTGCTCCCACCCCTGCTCCGCGCTGCCCGCCCTGGGGGCCTGCTCTGGCTCAGTCAGTGCTGCGGACGCCTCTGTTCTCACCTTTGAAATTTTGTGTTTCCATCAGGAGCTGCGGGCAGAAATTCTTATTTGGAAGTGCTTCTGAAGTTGGCAGACAAGTACAAAAAGAAAATGTGGGGGTAAGTTACTGAATTGAGTGTCTGTATCACTTGGGTGGGAAAGTTTGGTGCTTCTTGAACGAGTCTGGTTCCCTCTGTGTCCTGTAGGGTGTGTTCCTACATTTGTGTCACTTAGGAAGAAAAGAGGTGACACAGGTCTCTTATGTATAGGGCACTTACTTGTACCACAGCATACCTTTTCCATGGGGACTGTAGTCTAAATGGCAGTTGGGTTCCCAGGCCAGCAAGGAAAATGTTCATTAGTAACGTAGCTGAAATCTAGTACGGCCTTGAAGGGCAGATCAAGAAGAAGAAATAGAGCTGTTTCTTTGCCCTCTCCGGGGTAACAGCCAGCTCTAGGCACAGTTTTAAAACAGCGCATGCCTCTATTTTCCTGCCGTCTATCTTTAGGTGAGCGTTTTTGTATGTATTGAATAATGATGACATAGCTATAACTTTTTTAAAAGACGTTACTACTTTTTAAAGACCATACATAATAACCTAAATGATACTGGTACCCAAACCGGAAAATTCATGAGGCTTAGTGGACAGTATTCTGGAGACTGGGGCGGGGGAGCTGCCCTCCAGGTAGACCAGCCCATTCGGCGGACTCCCGGAGTTAGGGTTTAGGGAACATGAGAGGAACTGTGGCCACTGAAGAGCACATCTAGAAAACATTATTTTTAAAAACGCTACCTTTTTTTATTTCCACACCCATTTCATTCCATAGAATATTCGAAGTGTAATCTTTCATTCTTTAGGATTGTCAGTTAGATTCTGACCAGTTTGAAAGAGGGCTCTATCCTGAGCACAGTTCTGCTTTCCCAGGTGGCTGTGGACGGAGGCCGGGGCCCAGGCGGACCTGGAGAGCGCGCTGGGCATCGGGGGATTCGGCTACCCGGCCATGGCGGCCATCAACGCACGCAAGATGAAGTTCGCGCTCCTCAAAGGGTCTTTCGGTGAGCAGGGCATCAACGAGTTTCTCAGGTAATGGTTTTGTTTATTTCGTCCTGCTGTGGTTTGGGTTTGGAACTGGGTTTTTATAGACCAGGCAATAAAAGGAATTATTTTGCATTTGACATTCTGGAGAATTAGATGATTATAAATTTGGAGCTTTTATATCATCATTCGGTGCTCTGTTCTCTTTTTCATGGAAGTATTCTACAATAGTGAACGGTGCTACTATTTCCTCTTCTCAGGTCACTTTGCCATTCTATTCAGTTGACACTGGGCTCTTCCTAATTCTCATAAGGTATCACGGGCAAGGAGCAGCCCAGTCCTCCCCATTCCCACCCGAGCATGCTCAGTACCCTTGACCTCAGGTGATAGGGCTTTCGTTTCTGGGCACTGGCTTTAGAGTGTAGTTATTAGAAAAGGGGCGTCCCTACTGACATGACTCCAGCAGTGGGCAGCAGCATGGCAGGTTCTCAAACTCCGAGACCGGTCTGCGGCGCTCCCTCCGCTGCCTTGCTGCCCAGCTGCTCCTAAAACCGGCCGCCATGCCTCTCAGGCACGAGGCACTGGCCCTGTGCGTTTCTCGGGGGTGTGGGAATTTGGTTAACGCTTCCTCTCCGTGACTGACAGGGCGACTTTCTGTCGCACAGAATCTTGTCTCCACCTGCTGCTGCAGAGCCTGGCAGGTAATAAGCTCTTGGTAAATATTTCATGAACAGATGGTTGACTTCTTGTCTCTGGAACAGTGTCAATTAGGAAGGCGTTCCCTGCCCTCGGGAAGCTTCCTGTTGAACAGGACATTTGACAGGAAGACTGTTTATAAAATGTTCTTCATCCTTTTTCAACCGCTAATTCCAACGTTGAGACCTTCAGAAGGTGTGTGAGAGTAATGAGTACGTGACAGCGAGATGACACCTTTGCCCTCACTGAAAAGGTCACGTTCTCACCCCAGCTTTAATTTTATTCGCATTTACCTTCATCCAGTTTCCTCTTCCCGTTTGAGTACAGAGAAGGTAAATGCTTCACGGAAAAGGTACAGGGAACAAGAGCATGTTGTGAACTTGAGACAGTGACTTGGTTCTCAAAGTCCTGTTTTGGAGGTAGCAGAACCTCAGAATCCACCTGGTTCCCGGTGGCGTGAGTGTGCGGGAACGAACATGTGGCAGTGCGCTGCTCCCAGCCATGCGAGAGTCTCCTTTCCTGAGACCACGTGTGTGCGGGGCACCTCACTCGCGAGCTGGCCACTTCCAGCAGCCACTGCTGGGCCGGGCAGGGAGCTGGGGCGCGCCCCCAGCCTGCACTCAGACCCCACAGCCCTGCCGCAGTCCAGCAGCGAAAACCAGCGAGAAAGAAAGGTCATCGTCGGGGCAGTTGGTCAAACAACCAGAGAAGTTTGAACAGTTTGTAAGGGCAGCAGCACCAGCGGTCTACCCAGCACGTCGGCGGTCCCTGCATCTTTCCTTGAAGATGCCACTCTGGGTTCCTCTTGGAGTAGCAGCCAGAAAATACAAGTGTGTAAGGTGCTCCGTGCACCCAGGAGTAACGGAGGACCTGAATTTCATACCCGTTCATGGCCGTCCGGTTTGAGAGCAGGTCCCCTTAATCCGAAGACACGGATTACTGGGAAAACCGTAGGCACTGGGACTCTGCCCCGAAGGCACGGTCCCCACAGAACTGCGCTCCTCTGTGAAGGAGGTTTGGCACCTCCCTTGTCTTTCTGTTCGCGCTCACTGCTGACATGAAGCAGGAGGCTCACCACTTTTACTTATTTTTTATATTTTTGAGCGCCATCCTCATCCACCAAATATTCGTCTCGGCATGTCATTGGTGACGAGGCTGATGTCGGAGGCAGTACATAACCTGATTAGTAAGATGCAGAGCCACTGGCTTTCTTTTCATTGTTCGCAGGGCCACGTATTTCCCACAGGAGCCAGGCTTGCATTGGCCTGTGCCCCTTCCTAGTAAATTGAGTCTTTCTAGCTCTGGGTTTTGTTTTATTTTTATTGTTATTATCAGCATAGATTTTAGATAGACTGAGTAGGACGCAGGTCTGGCTTTCTGTGCTGAATCCCTCTTTATTCCGCCCGTCCGTCTGTCCATCCGGCGGTCAGCCCCTGTCCAGTGCTGCACTCGGAACAGTTGGGCGGACGGTCGTGAAGTGGGGTGCAGCGCACATGCGTCCTCTGTCCTGACTGTGGCGCACGTGCCCCACCGTGACTCCACCGTGGCTCTTGGCATTTTGGACCAGACCGTTCGTTTTTTGTCCTGTGCACTGTAGGGTGTTTAGCAGCATCCCTGGCCTTGGCCCCCAGATGCCAGTGGACCCCCACACACCCTGAGCTGTGACGGTTAAAAATGTTTCCAGACATTGCCAGCTGTCCTCTGGGGGCAAGACCCGCCCCGGTTAGGAGCCAATGGTGCACGCTGCAGACACCGCAGGGGAGCGACTGCCGGTCTGCCCACCGAGCGGCAGGGGCTGCGTCAGACGCTCCAGAAGCAGCGTCCTGTTGGGTTTCTTCCTCCTTTACCCCATTCCAAGCACCCTTCCCCAGAGGCTCCGCGAGGCTCCTCTAGAGAAGCCTGTTCTCAGGCCTGCGACTGCCCCCATGTCTTTCCGGGGAAATGTTTTCCGCCAACGCCTGCTGAAGGCGGGGCCTGACACACTCCTCACGGTGGAGCGCTCGTCCGCCCTGAAGCTTGGGCTGTGATGGAAGTGCCACCACGTCTGCCGACTGGCGAGGGGCTGTGTCTGGTGCGTGCAGGGCGTCTGCTCGCCGTCAGAGTTCGGAGGAGAGGGACAGAGTTCTGGGTTGGCGACACACCTTCCCAAAGCCCGTCTGGGGTCTTGGACTCTCAGCTTCGATAGTTTTTACGTTATTATTTTGCATTTTAGCAAAATGCATTTGCTATTTTTTAAATTATTGGTAGTAACTGGCTTTATCTGCTGCTGAGGCCTTAGGAATGTCATGCCTGGTGATACTGTTGTCCCTGATTGAATAGATCACCCTGTTCATAGGGGTTTCCCAGGAATGACCGTGGGAAATGCCTCTTCATATACATGATGGGTACAGCATCCTCTCCCGGGTGGTTTCTTCACCCGCCCAGCAGCCCCTGTGACGCCTGCGCTTGTTCTGCTCTTTCCCCCAAGGGAGCTGTCTTTTGGGCGAGGATCCACAGCGCCTGTAGGGGGCGGGGCCTTCCCCGCCATCAGCACCAGAGAGCCCTGGGACGGCAAGGACGGCGAGGTGAGTCCCGGCGCGGGACCGAGGCTGCATGTGTGGGGCAGGGCCGGCCTCTTCTTCACCCGCTTTCTACCTTCCTGGCCCTGTGCACCTCCGCCACGGATAGACCAGGTCCTGTTGATAAGTACTGTGTGGCATCTGTACTTAACACAGGCAACCGAGACAAATGTCAGTAACAAGGTCACTTTCCTGGCAATCACCCAGCGTGAGCGCGTGCCCTCGGCTTCATTTGCTGTGCTGTACAGAGATGTGCAGCTGCGGCTTTGCGGTGCGTGGTCACGCCGATGCACGTCTGCCCCACCCTCCTCGGGGGGAAAGTGAAAGGCCGCCAGTAAAGTCGTGGTTCAGGGTCGCCCGTCTGTGTCTGTGACAGACCCGCAGGGCTGACGGTGGTTTTCTGTCTTACAGCTTCCTGTGGAAGATGACATTGACCTCAGCGACGTGGAGCTGGACGACTTAGAGAAAGACGAGTTGTGAGGGGCTCGGTAGAGACTCGGTTTCCTTTTCTTGGGAGCAGATTTTTCCGGCAGTGAAGGGATGTTCTGCGCGAGCAGGTGAATCTCCCAGTGGCCTTGTTAACCAAGAAGTAGCACCTGATTGGTCATTTGAAAACACTGCGACAGTGAACTTTTGCATCTCAAGAAAACAATGAAAAATTCTATGAATTGCAGCCAGTGAATTGGGTTGTATTCCGTCAAGTAATATGTTGAAGAAAACTGATGGGCTCTTGAAACACTTTCCCTCCCTCTGACTGCTGCTCGGGTGTTCTTGGAGGCTGTTTTCCTATGTAAGTTTTTTAATGTGATTCTTTCATTTGAATATTAATGGCTTTTTCCATTAAAGAATAAAACAATATTTTGGACAATGCCAACAAATGTATGAAATTAGTGTCCACATCATGCATTCTGAGTCTGACGTTTAGCCAGTAAATTAATGTGAATGTCGGCCCTGATGTCTTTCCTTTCTGAACGCCTGTGGTTCGCAGGGTGCCATCTGGTGCGGCGGCCGCACGGACGGTGCCCGTCCTGTGGGGCCAGGCCGCCTCGGGGCCGTGGAACGGCGGGTGGCACACAAGGGCCGGCCCCCGAGAGCTGCGTTTTGTGCCCACGGTCGTCTCTGGTCCACTGCCAGTGGCTGTTCAGGGACACAGCTGGCTTGACAGGGAGCTCAAGGGTTTCGTGTTGCTGAGTCCCCACGAAAGGTCCGTGAAGACAAGGCACACGGCGACTGGCTACCAATTAGGGGCAGTCCCCACTGATGGAAGACATTCAGAAAAATGAAGATTGGAAGTATGTTAGAATATGAGGAAAGAGCCAGTTGAAAGGACTGAGCATTTCTTTATTGTAACTTACAAAAAATAAATACAACTGGAACTAACTTCTGTGAGAACTCCCTCTAAAAATCTAAATTCCGGAGGACACTCGAGCTGCGCTGGCTGGGGGAGAGGCAGTCTGCCGTCGTCTCGTCCGCGTGGACGCGAGCCCAGCGGGGCCGGCTCGGGGGCTAGTCCAGGAGGCTGAGGTCGATGTGGAAGTAGACGTAAGGGAAGTAGTCTTGGTTGCTGAGCTGCAGCCCGGGGATGTCCACGGACGCCTGCAGAGGAAGACAGCGCAGTGTCCGGAGTGTGTGGGCTAGTTTCCCGTGTCCTCGTCACGTTTTCGAGGAAACGCTCTAGACACTGATTGTGTGCTCTGCCCTGCACACCCCCCACACACACACACACACACAGCCTCTGACACTTCCTATTTGTAAAAGGCAGGTTTGCACGGTAGCCTGGCAAGTACCAGCTTGGGGAGCGATGTCCCCTGTGCAGAGGCTGACCCTCACTGCAAAGAGGCAGCTACTGCTGGGTCCGGTACCTACATCCAACAGGCTCGCGGCTGCCACTTCATCCAGATGTCTGAAGACAGAGTTCAGAACCTCTCTTAACCGCTTGGTGGATGCCTTCTTATGAGGCTGGAGGAGCACAGCCTGGAAATTCACGGGGAGTCCATACCTTCTCAGACAGACAAAATGTGTAAGTTACACCAGGTGCAAACCATGGGCAACACCAACTAAATGAGAAACAGTGGGTTCTAGTAAAATGAAAAGCTGCAACCAGCGTAGCTTGAGAAGATTGAGCAAAGGGTCTAGGGTCGGGGGGAAACGAATCACTAGATCTTTCCAGATAGAAATGCCAACCCGCTTCTGACAGCAGCAGTTCTTGACCACAGAACTGAGAGACTGTCCCGGCCACCTGGGATCATTGGGTGACAGGAACCCAGCCTCGCTGCCTTTTCTCCAGTGAAAAAGGAAAAGCAAAAAAATCTGGCTGACCAAGCCTTTGGGTGAGCCGAAGACTTTAAATGGACTTCGCACGCCTGAGTACATTTAACATCACTCGCCTGGCGCTTTTCCTGTGGTGTTGCCCAAAGACAGCTGCGTACTGTATAAGTAATGAACATGCCCTTGGTGAGTGTCGATTTTTTAAAAAATATACCATCAGGGAGCAAATACTCGGCTGTTCCCCACTTGCCACCTGCACGCCTCGCTGTCCCCAAGCCAGCTGTGAACGCAGCCTTAGGCCAGTGACACCCTTTGACTTGCCGATGTGCCCATGATGCACAGCGGCAAACGCCTGTTACTGTTGTTTAGTTTTCATTTCCCGATGTCCCTTAGTTATGCTCTGGCTCCCAAACGTCCCCAGGCCTCGTTGCCGGCTGCTGCTGGAGCAGTGTGCCCCGAAATGCTGAGGTCTCTCCGACCCGCAGAAAGGTGAGGTCAGTGGCACCGTGAGAGTGGGCTGCTGGTCACCGCCGCCACTGCAGCCTGCACCTCCACACCGAACACTGGGGCCACCCTCCCTCTCTCCAACTGTCCCTACCCTTCCTTGAACTCACCACCGTCTTACCCTGTTCAAAACAAAAACTTAACTCCATGAGCCCTTGTTCCAAATGTCAGTGTCCAATGTCCTGTGCCACCACTGTAGCTTCTCATACCACGGACTTGCACCCTGGGCACAACTCCCTCCTGTCTCTGCCTTCCTCGCGGGCTTCTCAGCCACCACTCCTTAGACGCTGGGGTTCCCTGAGGTGTCCCTGTGGTCCCTCCCTCTGACTCTCCCTGGGGGTGAACTCCCCCACACACGTCATCGATGACTCCCTGGTGTCTGTTCCCCACTGAGACCCAGGCTCATGTCTAGCTCTCAAGGCCACTTCCATTTTCGTCTTGGCTGGTGGAGGCCCCTGGCTCTCTCCACCCTGAAGAGAACTAGCTCTTCCTCACACTGACGTTCTTCAGTCCAGACAGCACCCACTCCCTCTGAGTGCTGACTCAGCCCAGCCCAGGGCAGGAAAAGGTCAAAACAGCTTCCTCTGGGGGGGCAGCGGCCACCGGGAGGTCGGAGGAAGCGGGGATGTTGTCTGCCTGCTCTAAGGCGCTCGGTCAACATCTCTCTCAGATTACGATCGCTCCATAGACTGGAGTGGGGAAAAGCCTTTAAAAAGGACGGGCAGCTCTGCACACACTGATGAGATGGATACAAAGCAGATGGAAAGAGCAAGCTGCAGGCTGTTAGGTGTAAATGAGCCCGACCGGGGGAGGCGAAGAGCCCTGACCATCGGGGCTGTGGGGCCACGAGGCGCGCTCCCTGCAGCACGCACTGTTTAGTGCTCCCGTGTCCCAGCTGCGTTCAGGACTCCGGTCTGCGAGCACGCCGGGGATGGCTGAAGCACTCCAGGTTAGTTCGAATGCGCCTGTCAACCCAGCAAGGAAACCCTCCTCATCGTCACGGGCCTTTGAGACAGGTCGGGGAGGGAGGATGAGGAGCCACAGTCAGATCCCATCTGCGTTTGGACAAAACCGCACTGGCAGCCACAGGGAGGGTGAACTGGAGGCACAGAACCAAGTAGGAGCCCGTGGCAACAGCCGGGTGAGCTGAGGTGGGAGACAAGCGGAGGAGGAAACAGAGGCAGGCCGACGGGCCGCCGAGCACGGAGTGGTGGGCAAAGGCAGCGGGGGCAGGATGCGAGGGCGAGGGGACAGAGGCGTCCAAGCTGGCCACCGGCAGAAACAGGGAAGCTGGAGGAAGGTGCTGGAAGGGAAGATGAGCTAGACAGAGTAGGGCTGGCGGGCCAGGTGGGGGGCTTGGAGGGGACCCTGGGGCAACCTGCCCTGGGGTGGGGTGGGAGGGACACCAGCAGTGGGCCATCCGAGGGCTGGGAGAGCATCTGAGCCTGCCGGCCAGAGCAGGGGCAGCCCCCGGAGCAGGGTGCAGCCAGCGGTGTGTTCAAAGCAGGAAGAAAAGCTGGCTTCAAACAATAATTCCTGTTAGAGCCCATTTCCATAAAAATTTAGTCAGAATTATACACCTCAGTACCTTTAAAAAGCCAAAAACCCAAAATCTGAAGGCGTACACACCAACATCTATGTAAGTCGTGTTTTCTCTTCCTGTTAAAATGTCAGGTGATTTTATTCATTCTTTGTGTTTACCTGTAGTTTCTGGAATTTCTGCAGTGAAACTATTTTGCTTTTGTTTAAAAAAAAAGGTAAAATAAGTTTTGGTGATGATGGCTTGTATGGTTGGGTTTGACTTTTCTGGTGCTCAGAGGCTTGGGCCTGGAGGTCAGGGTTGGAGCGGAGTCCTGGGCCCCCCACAGCCGCGATGGGGGGTGGGCTGGGGAGCCGGAGGTGACACCTGGGTCTGGCAGGAAAGGGCACCAGCCAGCAGGGGGCCTCGCAGCTGAGGAACGGCTCACTGGACTCAGGAAACCCTGGCCAGGAGCCAGGGGGAGCCGGGGGAGATGTCCTGTCTGAGAAGGCTGGAGGGGCTGGGAGGAAGAAGGGGAGCCCAGGTGGCCCGGGACCTGGCTCATCCCAGCCACCCCGCTGCAGGACGGCCGGTCCGGCTCCTCCCCCACCTACCTGAGCACAGACTCCACGAACACCCGCAGCGCCTTGATGTGGACCCAGGCAATGAAGGCTTCACTGAAGTTCACCTTGAGCCAGCGCAGCAGGGGTCCCTGCAGAGACAAGCGAGCGTGACCCCTCCTGGCCACTCTGCCCCTCGACACCAAGCCAAGAAAGGGCACAGGTCTGACAGCAAGCCCTGCACAGAGAAGAAACACCAGCAGAAGCAGCGGGTCGTCCGACGAGGCCCGGGAGGGGTGCTCAGGACCTCGTTCTCCAGGCTGCCCGGTGCCGGGAAGCTCATGGGGCCAGCCACAGGCACAGGCACAGGCGTGGGGCCCCTTGGACCGGGCAGCGCGGGGCTGGGCGGCCCCTGACCTCAGGGCTTTCAGCAGGCAGCCGACAGGCTTCCACCTGACGCTGTATTGCCAAGGGGCCCCCCTTTGTGGAAGGCTCTGGCCCACTGCCCGCGTCACCCACGGCCACCGGGTTCAGGAAGCTCCTCCCATGACCACAACTTTTCGGGGCCGTGGCAGCTGTCACGGATGCTGGGGTGGCCGGTCATCTGGAGGAGTTCAAAGTCTTGCAGCAAAGGCTCTGAGCTCCCACCTGAGACTTCCAACTGCCCACAAAAGTCAGGGGTGGGTCCAGCCAGGGCAGGACAGCAGAGCTGCCTGACCACCGCCACCCGCAGCCAGGGCCTGCCCGTCACCAGCTCCAGCCACCTCCAGGCAGAGCAGAGGCACCCTGGCCCCAAAGCACCATCCACTCGAAGGGGGGGCAGCGCGCATAGCCCCAAAGAGGCCTCCAGATGAGGAGGAGGAAACTGTCCTGGGCTCCTTGAAGGGAAGACCTCAAAAGCCGTAGAGATGACAGAAAGCGCAAGGCTTGCTTTTCTCCGAAGACACCTGCGCGGGCGAGGACATGCGAGCCAGGGAACCCCAGGGCTCCCGCGGGTTGCTTACCTCGCCCTCACCCTCACTCTCTCTGTCGGTGTGCCCCGCAACAGGCCTATCGGGGTGACCTAGCGGGGTTACCTTAACCTTGTGGTCCGGGAAGGTAGATGATCCCTTTTTAAGAGCAACACAGGAAGTTTGCTAAAGGTACAGAAATGATATTAATCTTTTAGGAAACATGCAAGAGAAACACAGAGAAATAATTCTCATCGCCTGATAGGGCTGGCAGACAGGAGGTGTGATCCGTCTGCCCCGGGGGGCACAGGAAAGTCTTTGTTTGGCTCCATATTCCATGGAAAGAGCCCACGGCTGGTGAGGGGGAGTTCCCGTACCCCCTGCTCTGCCTGGCCTGGCCTGGCCTGGCCCAGGGCCTCCCCCTTGAGCCGGCAGACAAGGCGGGGCAGCTCTGGGAGGCACAGTGGAAGAGACTCTTCCTGCAGAGCTCTCTGTCTGGGCTCCGTCGGGGCGTCAGCACCAAGTACATCCCACTGCGGCCTCCTGGGCAGGCAGGGTACACTCACTCATGCTACCTGCTGTTAGGACGTGTCACCCTGCAGCGCCATTTTTTTCTCAAACAGGGGCAAAGTTCAGGAAAATCCTACCTTGTGTTCTCAAAGGGAACTGACAACACCGGGACCCAGCCCATCCCTTCTGGCTGACGAGCAACCAGAAAGAGGCGGGAAGCTGGTCCCACCCACCCACACACAGGCTAAGGGGTAAGAGTCTCAAGAACCTGAGCCCAGCTGCCCCTGCTCACTGGCACACAACGAGAGCCTGGAAAGGGACTGTCTCCAAGTCTGCGTCTCCTCCCGAGCCCCACTTCCCCCGCAGAGAGGTCCTGGCAGGGCTCCCCGGGCCAGCGTGGGGGTGCAGAAGCCGACACCAGCTGGCAACCTGAGACCCAGGCGGCTGGTGTCGGGCTCGTGTGTCCCCTTGATCCTAGGGGGGTCTGTGCCAGCACGCGGGTGGGTGCCAAAGGACCTGACCACCCATCCTCTGGGCAGGGCCTGCCGCCTGGACACGCGTGGAAGCTGCCATGATCTGGCTTCTGTCCACACACGGAGGGGAGCAGGGGGCCACTTGGGCACAGTCTCAGATCTTGGAGCCAAGGTTCAGAGGGGACCCTTTGGATCTCAGCTCTGGTGGAGACCCCCTGTCCTGCGTGGCGGGGAGGGGTCGTGGCCTGGAGCCTGGGGGCCCAGGGCTCTGACTCAGCCTTCATTTCAGAGGACCTGAGAAGTGTGTGTGTCCCTCCGGGGTGCACACGTCTATACTCATACATGTGTGCGTGTTTATGCTTGAGGGCACTTTACACGATCCATTCCCACTGCCTGTCAAAAGGGACAGGCCAGGCCAGGGGGTTTCTGAGGAGCCACTTCAGGGGCCCCACGGCTGGTGCTCACTCCTGAGGGTGGCTGGTCTGCTGGAGTCCCTGGGAAAGGCCATTGCCTCAGAGGTCAGTCCCAATGAGCCGCATCCCCGGCCGATGTCGGGAAGGCTCAGAGCAAACGCTTGGCCCCGGGAGAAGGAAGCACTTCTGCCTTTCCAGCCAAGCACATACTTACGGCTTTCTGTTTACCCACGACTTTCCTCCAAGAGCCCCGGAGAGCTTTCTACTCGTTCTTCCCCTCTGCACAAGAGGTAGGTGCGGCCAGACCCTCCCTGTGGGGACTGGGGGAGTGGACCTGAAAACACCCCACCCAGACAGGGGCCCCAGGGCCCAGCCCCGCACCGCAGCCGAGAACGCTGCATCTGAACGACTTCCCCCAGAGCCCCGGGCCCCAGTTTAGAAACAAAAGTCTGGCGTTCTCCCCCCAGAGCTCGGTGCCCTCACCCCGAAAAGTGTCCGAGTGGCTGCTGTCGGAAGTTTCGAGGACAAGCACCCACTCTTTGCTGAAAGCAGAGTGAAGGTAAACACAGGTGTGGGGGCGGAGATGTCACACCACACCTGGAAGTCACACGGTCACGGACAGCAGTGTGGGCGTGACCGTGGGCCTCACCGTGGGCCCCGCCTGCCTTGCTGGACCTCGGGGGCATCAGGCAGGGCCCCCCCAGGGCCCCCGAGGCCCTGACCGCTCAGAGCCTCAGTTTCTCATTGGCAGGATGGGGCTGAGCCCCTCCGGCAGCATAGCGCCAGGACTCGGTGGGGTCGCGCACAGAGGGCGCCCAGCGCCACGGTTCACGGCTCAGGTGCCAGTTCTACAATGACCTGTGCTTGTCACCTCCCCCCAGGCCCCACTCTGGCAGCCCCAGGAGAGCACACGCCCCTGGGTGGTGCGTGCCCAGGGCCGTGGGGACGCCGGCGTTGAGAGGTGGGGGGCCTGGCAGGGCCCTTCTGTCCCCATCTTGCCTGAAAATTTGCGTCCTGACTCAGGTACTCACATATTGTTGCTTCTTATCAGACAGCAGCCTGGTCATCTCCTCCCTTTCCCTTTTAATTTCCTTTTCATCGTAGTAAAATTCTCGGACAATGAACCTGAAAGCAAGCAAACGAGGGGCGTTCACGCCGAAGCTCCCCGGCGGAGCCGAGAGCCGGGCAGCCCGCGCGGCCCTTACTTGTTGGCTCTGGCTTTGGTTTTGAAGTCATCGATCACTTTCCGAAACAGGGTCACCGTGAAGAGGCCGCCCTCCTTGTCCTCGGCGATCAGTCTGTGGGAGAGACACGTCCGTTCGCTGGCCTCATTCATCCTCAGGCCCATCTGGGCGCGGGGCTGGAAGGGGCCTGTCCTCTCCCTCGGAGGTAGGTCACTGCGGAGGGGGCTTCTGTCCCCTCAGCCTGCGGCCTGTGCACTGGGGCCCTGCAAGCGCCGAGGGCAGGGAGCCCAGGGCACCCTAACTCTGTGGTCCCGGCTGCTCCCACCCACCCTCCACGCCAGAGCCTCTCGGGCTTCCGGCCACTTAGAAGCAGGCCCTCAGGGGAGGGGGGTGGGCTCTAGCAAGCCGTCACCCGGGTCTGGCCGCTGTTCACAAAATGCTTGCAAGATCAAGCCACTCCTTCCTGGGTCTCAGTCCCCTTGTGTGCGCACAGGTGCCCCTGGCCCTGACACGCTGGTGAAGACCACCTCACAGTGGCCATCTCATGTCCAATGTCACAGTGGCCTAATCAGGCACAGCCTCAGTGCAAAACCACCGTGGCCACTGTCCCCAAGGGTATGGGGGTTGTGGGGGCCACTGATCTAAGTATTTGTGAGTCCTGCTGGCCAGGTGGTCCGGTAACAGGACTGGGCAGAGCTTTGTGAGCATGCTGGCGGGGCTGCCTTTCCTGTTTCTCAGAGCCGGTACCCGCAGAGGCTGCCCCAGCTCCAGGGCCCTTTCCGGAGTCAGCGCTGGGACTCTCCGGGGCCCGCAGGGCCTGGGGCTCTGTTGCCTGGCCCCTGGATGCTGAGGGGCAGCGTTGGAGAGCCTGCCCAGCAGGCCCACCTCAAGAGCCGGCTCCTCTGCCCTTGGTGCCCTGGCTGCCCCAGGCTCTCTCCTCCAGCCTCCCGTGTGACCTCGGGCTGTGACTGTCCTGTCCCCTGCAATCCTCATTTTAGCTCCTGATTGCTATCTCCTGTGAGTCTGGGACCCTGGGAGAGCCAGCCTTGCAGGCTGGGAGTGGGTGGGGCTGCCCCGAGGCTGAGCCCCGGGGGCTGGCAGGCAGAGGAAGGGGCCTCACTGTCGAACCTGTGAAAATCACAAGCTATTTCAGATGTTCAAATACCTATGTGTCCTCCACGAGCTTTAGACATCAACTTTCATACAGTAGAAACCCCCTGTGTCACCCCCCACCAACTGCACTCGGCTCTCTGCCCTGAGGCCACCTCTGTGCTCTGCTTGGTGTTTCTCATCCCCAGACATGCCCATAATTCTGCTGTGCACCTGCGTATGCCCAAATCACACGTGGTGAAGTTCATCCGTCTTTAGACCGTAAGCAAGCAGCTTCGTGCGGTATGTGCGCCTCTTGCAGCTGGCTCAGCACCACAGAGCGAGGCCGCCCGTGCTGCTGCGTGCAGTGCGCATGGCCGGCCCTCCCAGCTCTGTGGTTGGTATTCACAGTGTGACTACATTCTCTTATACCTTCTTCTGCAACTTAGCCGGCCCTCACTGCCCGCTCCTGCTCTGACCCCAGCAGGCCACACGCTGTGAGACTGTCTCCCACCCCTGCCCCAGCTGTGCTGAAAAGGAAGAGCAGAGTGTGGCAGAAGGGGGCAGTCAGGGAGGGCTCCCGGGAGGAGGGGCAGGGAAGTAAAGTTCCGAAAGATAGAGGGAGGCTGGATGGGTGGCCATGCAGGAACTCCGGGTCAAGGGGCTCGTGTGGGCACAGGTGCTTGGTGGCTGGGTGCCCCAGAGTGCCCACACATGCTTCCCAGGGGCACTGGGGGAAGCTGGGGTCGCACTTACTTGGTTGACCGAGGGACCACCATGTCCGAGAGGGATTCGTAGGTTTTTTGCCATTCTGCGTAGTTTGGTCTGTGAGAACACAGAGTGGCTCGGTGATTTCCGCAGAAAAGGCTGTGGGGTGTCCTGAGCGTTTAGGAAGCTGCACACCCCTTTTCCCAAGGGGCCGAGGCGAGCAGCACTGGGGCTAAAGAGAGCCCCGGACCCCCTCTGAGGCCCGCAGGGCGGGGACCCGCCCGCCCAGCGCTACCCTGGGCCCGCCTGCCCAGGAAGCCCCGAGCACCGGAAAGGCCTGTGTGAAGGACTGAGCCAGAGATCCCGCTGGCAGCTTAGAAGCCCTGGCCCTGTGTGGCCTTGGGCAAGACAACTGACCACAGCCACCCCCCAGGCTTGTCGTGAGTGAAGGAACCTATCTGTGACAGTTGGAACACAGCAGGTGCTCAAAAACGGCTCTTTGTCACCTCTGTGACCACCTCAGGCACTGTCACCCTGCTCCTGCTCTCACCACCCAGCTTCCGCCCAGGGCCCGGGACCGGGCCGTGGGGGCTCCTCCTCCCTCTCCTTGTGCAGGGCCAGTCTTCCCCCGTGATGACTGACACAGGGCAAGACCCACTGCCTGCCTTCCTCACCCACTTACTTGGGGACGATGACCAGGAGTGTGACCAGATACTCAGAATCCAGCACGAAGTCTTCTTTGCTCACAATGTCACTCAGTGTCCGGGTGAAGAGGTTTCCCCTGGGTGCACATGGGACAAAGGGGGTGCGATCAGCAGAAAGGCACGTGGAGGCGCCAGGGACCCTGGCACACCCACGGCGGGGGGGCAGGGGCAGGAAACGGGGAGGCTCAGGCTGCTCCCAGGGAGGGGCCCGGGGCTCAGTGTGCCCCCGGGCAGAACCGCTGGGGTTGGCAGGGCCTTGGGCACCATCACCAGGCACCAGAAGGGCTGCTGAACCCAACACCTCCGTCACCTGCGCTGCCCTGGCGCAAGCCACCGCTGCTGCTGTTGGGAGGACACCGCTGATGGCAGACAGCTTGTTACTCAAGTGTCAACACAGCGGCCAGCTCTTGAAGCAGCCTGGGCTGTCCTGGGCAGACACAGGCTGGAGAGAGCACCGTGTCGCTTTACACGCCTCACGGCAGCCAGGGCACATTCACCCGAAACAGCCGTCTGTGTGCCCAGTGGAACCTGGCCTGCGCTGCGGTCATGGTGTTTTTAGCACATGGATCCCGGCCGCTGTACCAGCAAACGGGCCCCGATACAGCCAACGGGACTGTACGTACCGTCTGCATGCGGGCCGTGGTGTCAACTAACAAACAGCATGCAGTGCTTCCGAATAAACACCTCTCAAGCGCTGAGCCGAGGCCGCAGCTTGAGGTAAAGCGCCACCCCATGTCTCCCCTCCGCCTCCCTCGCATCACTGGTGAGTCCCCAAGGGCCCCTTTTCAAGGGCACCATGTCTCCTCACACACTCGTGCAGCCCCTGCACACAGGACATGCTCCCTAACTGTTTGTTGAGTGACTGAGTGTGAGCGGTCCAAGGGCACAAAGTGTGCGTTCTGCTTTGTATCTTTAGGGTCTAGCATAAGGCCTGAGTGTGCAGTAAGTGCTTAATAAACATTTATCAGACGAAGAAAAGAAGAGGGGAGGAGGGAGGGAGAGAGGGCTGGTTTCACCCTCCTCACTCGCCCCTCCCTCTCTCCTCCTCCCACCCTTGGAGTCACGCTGAGTCCGGAGGGACTTCTTTACCCGTTGGCTGAGCAGTTGGACCAGGGTGTGCTCACATCCCAGGCCATTCTCATTCTTGATTTGGGGCTTCGAGTGGATGGTCCAGCAGGTGCATGGCCTCGTGGCCCACTGGTCAATACTGTGGTGGATCTACCCCAAGGCCACCATTTAGGGCTGTGTGCCTTGGCGCCCTGCCCTTCTGGCCACTCCTCCCTGACCAGGCCACGGTGGGTGTGAAACTCCATTGGCGCCCATTTAGTTCTGGCACAAAGCCAGGCAACCAAGGACGCTTTCTAGCTGAAGGGCATCTTTCCCTCTTTGGTTTTAAGTTCCACACGAATGTACTATTTGCTTTTTTCACAAGAAGACAGCTGGCTCAGGGACCATCAGAAGACAGACGATGCAGCAGGAGGAATACCTCCCTGGTGACTTATTCTTTGCTCACAGTGGTGAGCCAGCCAGGAGGATGGCCATCCACAGGGGACGGCTGGTGCCGAGCTCCCCCAGACACGTCCTTTCTCTGGAGTATCTTCAGAGAACCGTCGACAAAATCAGATCCACAATCTGGGGGGACTGGAAGGATCGTCTGCGCCCACTCGGCCCTGTTCGTGATCACCTTCCAGCCTCCCAACCCTGGCCTTAAGCTCCTCTCCTGGCACCTCCCACCCTCTCGGTGACCAGCTGTGTGTGCAGGGCCAAGCAGTCTGCTCCCTCTGCCACATGGCGGTCCTTCAGGTGGGCAGAGAAGGCACCTGAGTCCCTGAAGCCGGTCTGCTCCAGCTACAGAGCCCACTGCCTTCTGCGGGTCCTCACTAGAGGCTGGCCTGCTGCTGCCACTGTGAGGAGGGGCCTCTGCAGAGCTTCAGTGGGGAAAAGTCTTGGGGTGCAGCCCAGGTGCTCTAATAACTTGGGAGAGGGCGGCAGAGGGAGGGAAGCACCTGCCAGCACCTGCTCCTCTCTCGGCACAGGCAGCAGCGATGTACCATGAGCCCCGGCCTGGCCTTTCCTCCCCTCCACCCTCCACCCCGTTGGCTTCAGGTCCACCCCTCCCAGCACAGCCCCTGCAGAGTCAGAAGTGTGTCTGTCTGTTCGTCTGTCTCACTCTCTCTCACACATAGACCCTGGTTACCCCACAACTGGCACAGCTCACACCTGGCCCAGCCGGGATCCTGCCCCGCCCCCGCCCAGCTCGGCGGCCACGCATGGCGCGGGGACAGGCACTCACTGGGACTTCTTCTCCAGGTTCTCCAGGGTGACCTTCAGCGTGTTGTAGGTGGCCGTGCGGGACTTCAGGTCGGTCTCGATCTGCGCCAGTTGCTATTTGTAAGAGCAGAAGAGTTCGAAGAGTTGGTCAAACTTTTCAAACTTGCCATAGATTGCTCCTGGTGTCCCTCAGGAAAAACCGTGAGTCCTGCCTTCACCAGGGGTGGCTCCCCTTTCACTCCCCTGCCTTCCGAGCAGTGAGACCCTGGGAGGGTGGGAAGTGGTGAGTGGCCCCTCTTTGCAGATGCGGAGGCTTGGGGAGCTGACTCTTTGGACTTCCAGCCCATCTCCTAGTCAGGGCACCCTCACTCGGCCCCAGGGCACCCGCAGCTGGCACATGCGCACTCAGGCTCGGCTGGAGGTCAGCTCAGGCTGACCCCATCCTGCCTCCTAGGGGAGCTGCCACGGCTCAGCCCCAACAGTGCCCAGGTCTCCAGGCTCAGCTGTGCCCTGCGGCGGCCCCTCCATGCTCTGCGTAGATGGGAAGGCTCCTTTAGCTCAGAGGCCAGTCATCGGCCTGATGTTCAGGAGATTCCCTTGTTCCAGAATGTTCAGGAGCACACCTAGACCCCTTCCTGCAGTGGGCAGGGGATGAGACAAGCCAGGCCCAAGGCCCAGCTCTCCGGCCGCAGGTGCCCCACCAGCCCAGCCAGGTGACAGTGTTCTCCCCAAGGGCTAGAAGCAGTGAAAGAAGAATGCCCACCAGTGCCCAATCCACCAGAAGCCCTCACGACAGACAGCTGCCACGAATGAGTGTCCTGAAGCCACTGCCAGCGGCAGCCCAGGCCCTCCGTGAGCCCCTCTTGCGCGGTGGGCGCTGCTGGGAATGGGAATGACGCCTACCAGCCCCTGCCCTCCAGGGTCCACACTGCCACAGCAGAGTCCCCTACCACCGAATCAGCACCCCAGAGCCTGACATCCACAGCACGGCACGGGGACGGCGAACGAGGTAGGTTCCCCGTGCTGACACGTGTGGGGTGCGGGGCCCACTCCCACGGCTCCTGAGATGCTGGGCCCATGTCCTCCCACATCTCTGTCCTCAGCCCATCAGTGACACCTCACCGGTGGCTCGCAACCAGCCACCAAATGCAACAGAGCAGCACACGCTGACACGGGGACACCCCAGAATCATTACGGGGAAAAGGGGGAAGCTGTAGGGGACGGACAGCTCTGGGTTGAAATACATACAGTTTTTGTCTAGCTGGAAGGGTCTGCTTCAGACTTCTAAACGTCGGTTTAAAGTTCAGGGAGATCAGGGGGAGCAGGAATGGGGCGGGGGGGTGTCACAGGAGACCTTTAACCTTTTTAGTTTTACTCTTGGTTATGTTTGATTTGGGGGGGAAGATTTATATGCTTTTTACAATTTTAGAAATGTTTCTTACTTTGCAATGATTGTGGATTTACAGAAAACTGTACAAATAGCCCATGGGGCCCCTGTCCCCGTCTCCCCCAGTGGTAAGATCTCTCATGAAACAGTGCGACACTGTGGTCAGCACACTGATGTGAGTACAGTCCACAGGCCTTGATCTCTAAAATAAGATTTATATTTAAAAAAAAAATCCTGCGACCTCTATTTTTCTGATTTCACCACAAGCCAGAGAAAACCTGCAGCAGGTGTTTGGGACCCAATGAGACAGGGAGAGGAGCTGAGGCTCCGGGACCCGTTCCAAGTCTGACCTGCTGTGTGACCTGGTGTCCGCCCCTGACCCTCGCTGAGCTCAGAGCCACGGAACCGGAGGGAGCTAATCCAATCCACGGAGCAGCTCCGTGCACAAGGGCGAGTCCTTTCCTGCACCAGCCTGAGCTCCCCGAGGGCGGGTGGGCCTGGGTCCCCTCTGCACCTCCCCACAGCACTGGGCAGAGCTGAGCGCACACGTGCTCAACAGAACCAAACCCCAGCCCTGCTCCTTGGAGGCACACCTGCCACGGGAAGCACGCTGCCACGGGAAGCACGCCCCCGCGGCAGCCGGAGAGGCGCCGGCAGCCGCCGGCACCCCGTGGACTGGCAGGGAGCCGGACCTCACCAGCCATGGGCAGACATGCACGTGGTGGGGACTGGATCTCTTGCTGTTCCACCACTGAGATTTGGGGCTTTTTTGAAACGACAGCACCACCCAGCCTGTGCAGGCTGACACAGCCACAGCTGGGCGGGTCCCCGGCCGGGGGACATGCTGCCACTCAGTGTGCGCAGGGCTGGGAGCTCTCCCCACGCCTCTTCATTGAAGGAGAGGCAGGCAGCTCAGCTTCCAGCTATGGAGCGGGTCCAAGCCTCCCCGGACCGTGTCAGGACAGGCTCCTCCCAGGATGAGAGACCCGCCCTGTCACCCAGATGACGACACCTGCCAAACAGCAGCGGTTACCTCCCTGCAGCTCCCTCAGGGACTAGGATGTGTCTAGTTGACAGCTGAGACCTCCCGATGGGGGAGCAAGCCTGACCCTGAGCCAAGGGCACTACGTGAGGGCTCTGGTGCAGGGCAGGGTCGGGGAGCCCGTGCCTCGAGCCTCTGCTGGGCTGACTCAGGGAGCAAGGTGCCCCGGGGCAGGTGCCCTGCACGCTGCACAACCCAGCCCTGCATGCCCACCCAGTGCAAGGCCTCAACCCTGCAGCCCCTGCAGTGGGCACCTCACCTCGGCAAGCCTCCCACCTGAAACTGGAGGAAGGTGACACCTACCTCCCAGGGTGGATATGAGAAGGAAAAGAAGTGAAAGAACCCCGCGTGGTCCCAGGCACACAGGGGGGCCACCAACCCCCTGCACTCTCCCTCTCTGGGCTTCCTTGCCAAAGTCATTCTTTGAATTCCCTGGACTAGAGAGAAGCCAGGTTCTGTCCTCCAGCCTGTTCTGCCCCCATCAGCCAAGGTTCCTATGCGCTCTGGGGCCTTCATCGCTGGGTCTGGTGACCCTTGGATGGGCTCTCGGTGAGCACTGTCCCAGGGGACTCAGAGATGGGTACTGACTGCCCCATCTGGCTCTGCCCCTCCTCTGTAGCAGGCGCAGGGCATGGCTAGCCCCCCGATGGCCATCTGCTCCTGGGTTAGCAAGGGAGATAGGGGCACAGTAGCTGCTGGGAACCACACCTGGCACAGGGGCTCCGGGCAGCCCCTCCTCGAGGGCCTTCCAGAATCACTGCCTGATTGTCCCAGGAGGAGCCGGGGCCTCTGTGACGTCAGGGGTGCCCATGGAGCCGCACCCACATTCCCAGGCCAGCTGGCCCCGGGCAGGGCCGTGGCCCGCAGTGAAGAGAGGCCGGCAGAACCACGGGGACAGTCCCAGCGGCCACCTCCTCCCCCTGGCCTGCCCAGCCCCACCCAGGTGGCTGCCTCTGAGCAGACAACAGGAGAGCCTTATTCCTGGCCCGGTTCAGGCTCTCTCCCAGCCCCAGCACTAGGAGGGGCTCCAAGTAGCATGGAGGGAGCGGGGATAGGGCGTCACACACTGTCAGCGCCCGCCCTCAGGGAGACAACAGGAGGCAACATGGCAGCGAGACCCGCCCCCCCCCCCAGGCCCCCAGAGCCAGGAAGCAAAAGCTGAAGGCTGTGGCTGTCAAGAGGGGGGACCACGGGGACCACCACACCTGCTGCCTCTGGCCCCCCGGAAGTCCATCTGCTCCACAAGTGCCGTGTGGATCTGTGTCAGACGGTCAGAGATCCCCGGTCACAGAAGCATAAGTGTCCCCTGAGAAAAGGCCCTTCTCTCACCTTTGCTAGAGTGTCCACCACGCTCGCCAGCGGCTGCTTCGCAGGGTATTTGGCCATGTCCCACTCAAATTGGGTCACAAAGGACGTTAGATCGACTGGAGGAACAAACAGGTTTCGGCACGTGAGCAGGGCTGATGACCAGTGAGATCCAGCTGCTGGGCGCACCCACGCACCGCACTCCCACCCGGGAACAGTCGGAGGGACCGGAGGACAGACCCGGGCTGCGGGGCAGCACACCCCGCGGGAGCCGAGTGCTGCGCCAGCTGCCTGGCCACTGCCCGCACCCAAACTGCACCCCCCTACTGTGAAGCACAGCAGGCCGGGGGCATTGTCCCAGGGGCGTGCTCTGCCCCAGACTCGCCCCAGCTGGCTGCCCCAGAGCAGGTGCCGCTTCACCAGGAGGGAGGAACATGGTCGACTGAGGACACGGGCTCCTTCCCTGCCATTTCCAGTAGCTTGGGCCACACATCCCTGCTGGGTTACCCTTCTGATTCGAGATACCCTGAAGGCACGCCAGGGAACCCCAGCCAACCCCCAAAGACACACGGCCTGTACTGGGTGCCACCTGCTCGCAAGATGAGCCATCCTGCCTCCTGTGTCCCAGCGCTGGACAGAACCAACTCCAGCACACTGGGTCTGCTTTAAAGAAGGCGTTTTAAACACAAGCAACATGTTGGAATTGGTGAATGTAGTTCTTAGTATCTGGCATGGATGTGCATTTTTCCAGTGTATGTCTTTTATTTTATATAAAATGGCCTTATAATTAGAAACCCCCCATGTGCTTGTACCCAGGAAAGGCCTGTGTGTGGACACAGTGAAGGAAATGGCTTCTCACCAGGAGCCACGCTGGCTGGCACCTTAACCTTGAACCAGCCTCCAGAACTGTGAGATAAACATCTGCTGGGTAAGCCCCCAATCCGTGGTGCTTTGTTATGGCAGCCGGACCAGAGTCACACCGGTTTGGGTGTTAATTTGGCATGAGTATGGATTTTGGTATTGCCACACTATGGCAGGGAAATGACCTTGTAAAGGGGAACAGCCTTGGGAGGAATTGAATTAATGTCTCGATAATACCAGGGGTCGCGGCCAAGGGCAGAACCGGAAGGTCGGGGAGGACACCTCCCGCAGCACCAGGAGTCCTGGATCCCACCTCCTGAACCCTACCGTGGGCCAGGCACTGGGCAAGCACACACATCACACACGTCACACACCGCCCATGCCGGTCACATGGCAAGCATGCAGGTCATATGCTGACAGTCAGGAACCGCCACCCATCCCACAGGCCGGGGGACAGGCACCCCTGGCAGGAGACGCCAGGCTTCGGGGTCAGTCCCCCTTCCCGTTCCTTCTCTGCCACCTCCTGCATCCGGCGGACACTCCACCACCCAAGCCAAGCCACCTTTGACCCCCCGGCTGCCCCTCACTGCTGCTCCGGTCCTGCAACATCAGGACGGAGCGCACTCGGCTCTCCTGTCCCACGACACTGACGACGCTGCCTGGTCATCCCTGAGCCGCTGGCCCTTTTGGGATCGCTGAGGGCAGAGGGCTGTCTCCGTGTCTCCAGGGCCCAGTGCAGAGCAAGGCCCCACATTCGAATCCTCCTAGTAACTCTGCTCATTGCTCTAACTCGCCCAGCCCGGGCTGCGCAGAGGAGACGGTGTCGGACCGCACTCTCGTCTCTGCACCTCCATGAAGTCCAGCGTCTCCATGGCACTCGGACCAAAGCAAGGGGGCTCCCTGTCTCCACGAGAAGGGCCAGAACCCCTTTAGGGCGCAGCCCCCCTCTCACGGTGGCTCCCAGACCCTCTGTCTCTGTCTCACCACAGCATGCAGGGTGCTGTGGGCTGCCCCCCTGGGCTGCAGCTCTCGGGGGCAGTCACATCGGGATGCCCAGCACTCAGCACAGAGCCGAGCAGGGATGTCCAATGAGTGAAGCAGGAGGGGAGGCTGGGTAAGGAGTCCGTGCAGACCTCCCTGCAGAAGGCTCTCGTCTGACGGTGACCTCCTCCCCTGCAGCACCTGCCCCGCCACGTTCAGAGCACCAGCTCCAGCTCCAGACACCACCGTGGCCCCCGGTCACTCATCCAAAGAAGGCCTTGCCTGTCCATACACTTAGCCTTAGGTGAGAACAGGGGGACAGTCTGCCCATCAGAGGGCACAGCCCCTTCAAGCCATGGCGTATGTCTCGCGCTGCAGCTGTCTGTCCTCTCAGGAAAGAACAGGATCACCTCCCTCCCCTGGCCATGGTCTCCCAGGGAGCCATGTGGGCCTTGGACTGGTGACCTGTGCATCCAGACCGTGAGGCAGACCAGCCCACTCAGGCGGCAGCTCTTGAGCTGCAATGCTCATGTCTGAGAACCAAAGCCAGGCCTTCCCAGCAGGCAGGCAGCAGAACAAGGACCTGAGGTCAGAGGGACCTTCTGGCATGGACAGCGTCTGTGCACATTCTAGGGCCCGGGCCGGACCAGGGTGTGCTTGCTCGGCTTCAGCTGAGTTCAAACACACCCATGCCCTTCCACGCCCAAGGCTCAGCTCAGGGCAAAGAGCGAACAGAAGCGGAAGGCACCCCGGCAAGGCTGCAAGCCCAGGCAGGCATGAAGTCCCTGGCAGGGGAGAACGCCAAGACCCGGAGAGGTGACCTGCCAGGGCCGCACAGCGCATTCCGCAACAGGACCAGGTCTGACTGCTCCCTGGCTGGGGATGCTGGTCCTCCACACAATCCGCATTCCCGGGTGTGCTCTGGACTAAAACCCCACCTGCTGGGGCCACCCCAAGTTCCTCCAGTAGGTTCTGTCAGCCCCCGGCTCCAGGGTCTGCAGAAGAAAAGGATTTCCCCATCCAAAGGGCCAAAGCCCGAGCCAAATGGAGTGGAAACGGTGGCTTAACCACAGTCCTTTTCAGAGCCCATACCTCGCCCTGGCACCCTCGGCCTCTGTTGGCAGTGGCCTGGGGTACAGACACTTTGGGAGCTCACGGGGCCCCAACTTGCACGAGGCCTATGCGAGATCATGAAACAAGCAAGCAAAGCCGAATGGCCTCCCCTGGAGGAGGGGGGCAGGGTCTCTTAGAGCTGGGCCGTCTGGATGGGGGATGTGACAGAATAACAACACCTGATACTAAGTCACGTGAATGTGGAGTATTGTGTAAGCACTTTGGTTACCACTTGACTGTGAGCTCGAATCCACGATCCCTAGAGAGGAGGTTTTTTTGTAGAAAAGTAGCTCTCTGCCTTAAGTCAACTCTTCTGACTAGAGCCCTACCAGTTACCTGCTGGGAAATAAGGTCAGCTGATCTTTTTAATAACATAATCTGCGTATTAGCATCAGCAAGCAATCTCACTGCAAACGAAGAGATTGCATTCAGGAAGGCGTTTTGCTAGCTTTCAGTCTGTACAGATTTGTATCAGTCCTAAAAGGGTCTGCTGGCTTTAATTCCACCAGCTGGAGCTGGTGGGAGAAAACCCAGAGCAAATGGCTCCTTCTAATGCTGAAACCTGGAAAGGCCTGTGTGGGCACAGGGACTCCCTCCGGGTGCTCAAGAGAAGCGGGCTCCTTGCCCATCAAGGCTGCACAGAGCCAAGCCTGGCATCGAAGCTGCCAGGGGCCAGCCTCCCAGAGCAGGCAGGAGGACACAGGACAGCCACTCAGGCAGGAAGCGGACTGCAAGGCCAAGATGCAGAAGGTCGCCCGGGACCCCAGAGTCAAAGCAGACCCACCCCGGGAGGCATGCGGAGCTGCTGCAGAGGCAGGGGGACCGAGGGAGGGGGAAGGGAATGAAGCAGTTGCTCTCTGGGCCATATGGGTAGCGTGACCAAGTGCGAGGTGGTACCGGGGAAATCCACTGTCGCCCGGTCACTGTGCCCCGATGACCAGACCGAGATCCCCCCTTCCCAAGGGACATGCAGGTACCACACTGAACACACACACAGCAAACAATGCACGACCTACTCTTTAAACATTTCATTTTTTCCTTCACACCTGCAATGGAAGAAGGTGTCATTATTCAACTGCATTCACGTACAAAGACAAGTTCAGATCTGGGAGTATGAGCATTTCCATTTGTCAATTGAAACAAGCAAATAAAAGGCTTTTTAAGGTTGCCAGGAAGGGGAAAATATATACAAATTTCTGTGTAACGGATGATATCAATATTAAGTATAGAATCTAACCCCTCGTTTTCAGCACAGATGCTTGTGTAGAATCACAGGTTTAATTAACTGCAGATATTTTAACACCTAATTCTAAAGTCTCCAGTGGTGGAGGTGGGGAGAAAATGGAGACAACAATAAAGAGAGAGAGAGGAAAAATAAAGTCTCCAAAGTTGCAAACCTCTCATCTTGCACATTTTAAGTGGACTCAAATTCTAAGTGCACAATTAATGGACCAAAACATTTTTGGTCTAACTCTCTATTTACTGGGCACAGCGTAAGATTTCAGTTTGAGACATCACTCAGCACAGCAAGGCATTTCAGCCTAGTTTCGGGAAAGAGCTGATAAATCCATCGGGGGCTGGACGGCTGGGGGGCAGGGTGGAACTCCCCACAGGGGAGAGAGCGGAGGCTGACGGAGAAGGCAGGGAGGGCCTGGCAACCAGGAGACCCCACTGAGCACATTTCCACTTTGAATTCCATGCAGGGTTTCAGCGACAGGGGATGATAAACCAGCCAAGGGGCAGGTCTTCCAAACGTCCCTGCTGCCTCCTGAGTTGGCGGGGCGGGGCGGGGGGCGGGGGGCAGGGGGGCTGGGGGGGTGGTACCCACTGTATCATTTCAGTCACTACTGTGTGGACATCCCCAGGGTTACCAATGGGCCAGCGGAGCTGAGGCAGCACCGTGATGAGGACAGGGGCGACCTACCTCCATTGGCCAGGAGGTTCTCCCGGACCTTCCCCTTGGCGTCCTCCATGACCTCCACCACGCTCTGGGCCATTCTCTTTATGAGGCTTTGGGAAGAGAACACAGGGCGGATTAGAGCAGCAAATCCCTCCGAAGACTCTCGGTTCTGCCGTGGGGAAAGGGGCGGATGCCGCCCTTTGGGGAATGATCTGGCATCGGGGAGGAAGAGGCTTCAACTGCTGGCGGCCTTTGAACCAGTATGTCTGCTTCTGGGAATGGATTAAGGAAATGGGACACAGAGGAAAAGCTTTCTGAATGGAAAAGATGTTCTTCGCAGCAGGGTGGCTGACAGTGGAGAACTGGAAACCGCGGGAAGGTTCTACAATGGGGGATTGTTTTAGTAAATAATGGTACATGCGGCTGAGGGGTTATCAGGCAGCCTTGGCAAGTAAGGTTTACAAAGAACTTCTAATCTGAATCGTGAATTATAACGCTACATGAAAAACAAACAAGAATCACACTTATACAGAAAGTATGGATACAACTCTAGAAAATTGTTCTTCCTATTTTAGTTATTTTCTACTATGAGCTGGTATCGCTTTTAAAAAGGATTTTCTTTATTTTTAGGGGTAGGGAAAGGGAGGGAGACAGAGGAGAGAAACATCGATCAGTTGCCTCTTGCACACCCCCAACTGGGGACCTGGCCTGCAACCCAAGCATGTGCCCTCACTGGGAATCGAATCGGTAACCTCTCGGTTTGTGGGACAACGCCTAACCCACTGAGCCACACCAGTCAGGGCTGGTATCACTTTTATCATTAGAAGATTAAAACTTTTTAAGTCACCAGAAAGTACCCCAAAGGCTTCAGAAAGTACTTGGAGGCAGAAGGACTCAGCTTGGCACGGCTCTGCCAATTACCGAGCGTGTAACTTGGCCCAAGTTTCTTTCATTTCTTTCAGCCTCCGCTCTCTCGGGTATAAAATGTGGATTACAGCCATCCTGCAGGATAACTGTAAGTATTAATGTAACTAATCAGGCACCCGGCGGGTAGTAGCAAAGCGAGTCTACTCGTAGAAGCCGGCCAATTAGAACCGCAATTGGAAAAACGCCAAACCAGGATCAAAGCCGAAAAGTTCTGATGAGCCAAATCTTTGCCTCAGGCCCTCTCTCCAAATTCTCTGGGCTCCCAGGAGGGAGGCGGCGAGTGTGGGGGGGACAGAGCTGGTCACTGATGTCCAAATGGAGAACAAGGCCTTCTACTGCTGCAGGCAACTGGCCGGCCACACAGAGCCTGGGGCGGGGGGCTGGGCGGGGAGGCCCCAACCCTCCAGCATCCCCGCCCCCCTGACCCCGCCCCGCCCCTTAGTTCATGTCCATGGATTATACAAGTAAGTTCTTTGAGTTCCCTGTTTCCTACACCATTTTTTTGTCTCTCCCCATCTATTTTATGTGTACTGTTATGCTTCTTCCTTGTACCTTTCCCCCTCCCCCTCCCGACTGAAATCCCTCCATGTGATGTCCATTTCTCTGATTCTGTTCCTGTTCTAGCTGTTTGCTTAGTTTTTGTTTTCCTTTTCTTTTAGGTTCATTTGTTGATAGTTGTGAGTTTGTTGTCATTTCATTGTTCATAATTTTGATCTTCTTTTTCTTAGATAAGTCCCTTTAACATTTCATATAATGGCTTGGTGATGATGAACTCCTTGAACTTGACCTTATCTGAGAAGCACTTTATCTGCCCTTCCATTCTAAATGAAAGTTTTGCTGGCTAGAGTATTCTTGGATGTAGGTCTTTGCCTTTCATGACTTCAAATACTTCTTTCCGGCCCCTTCTTTCCTGTAAGATTTCTTACGAGAAATCAGCTGATGGTTTTATGGGAACTCCTTTGTAGGTAATTGTCTCCTTCTCTCTTGCTGCTTTTAAGATTCTCTCCTTATGTTTAATCTTGGGTAATGTAATTATGATGTGCCTTGGTGTATTCTTCTTTGGGTCCAACTTCTTTGGGATTCTCTATGCTTCCTGGACTTCCTGGAAGTCTGTTTCCTTTGCCAGATTGGGGAAGTTTTCCTTCATTATTTGTTCAAATAAGTTTTAGATTGGTTGCTCTTCCTCTTCTCCTTCTGGCACTCCTATGATTCAGATATTGGAATGCTTCAGGTTGTCCCGGAGGTTCATAAGTCTCTTCATTTTTTTGAATTCTTGTTTCTTCATTCTGTTCCAGTTGGATGTTTATTTTTCCCTTTTGTTCCAAATCGTTGCTTTGAGTCCAGTTTCCTTCCTGTCACTGTTGGTTCCCTGAATATTTTGCTTTATTTCATTTTTTGGTATCTTTCATTTGTTTTTTCATTTTTTGACCAAGCTCAATCAGTTCTGTGAGCAATTTGATTACCAGGGCTTTAAATTCTCCATCAGCCAGGTTGGCTATCTCCTCATCACTTAGGTGTATTTCTGGAGTTTTTCTCTGTTCTTTCATTTGGGCCATATTTCTTTGTCTTGGCGTACCTGTTAAGTTGTAAGGGGGCGGGGCCTTAGGTAATCACCAGGGCGGGGCAACCCTCTTTGCTGAGCTGTGGAGCTGCCTGTCGGCGAGGGGCCAGAGAGGGAACAGTGCGGCTCGCCTGCTCGGCTCTAGCTCACTTTCCAACGCTCTCGTGTGAGGCTGGGAGTTTCTCCCACCGCAGCAACTGCTGTAGTCCACAGTCAGCTCTGAGTCCCAGTTTCGCCTTCGGCCAGCCCCACCTGTGCAGTCCGCCACCTTGCTGCAGGTTCTTACCGGTCTGGTAGTTCTGGTTGACTTTTTCTTTAATTTCTTGGTTGTTGGAGTTCCATGCAGTTTGATTTTCTGGCACTTCTGGTTGTTCATTGATTTTAGATTGGTTGCTATCCTCCTTTTGGTTGTGCGAGGAAGCGGAAGGTTTCTACCTACGCCTCCATCTTGGTTGGGCCATATTTTTCCATAAGACTGTCCTCATTTAAATTCCTTGTCTGTTACCCTAAGAGAGTTTTGTTTTGTTTTGTTTTGTTTTAGGAGAAAGCAATAGACGGCTCAGGCAAACATTTTCTCCAGCTGCGGGGGCAGCTGGGACACCCCTGGGGCCTCTCCCACTACCCCAGCTGTGGGACATCATACCTGGCCAGTCCCCATCTGGTTCCCCATCAATGCATTTTGTGGCAAAGCTGCAGGGGTTGTGTTTCCAGGCCTTCTATGTGCATGAAATGCCCAGAAAAGCAAATCCATAGAGTGGATGGCCAATGGCGGGGGGACAGGGGTGGGAAGTGACTGCTAATGGGTGCAGGCTCTCTTTTCTATTGTAGATGATGACGGTTCTGCGATAGGTGGCGGGGAGGGCCGCATGGCTTTGTACGCACACTGGGGAGGAATGAACTGCACGCGTCAAAGGGTGCCTGTTACAGTGGTGAATTGTGTCACAAATGAAAAAACATGTCTTGGCCTTTCCCTTGGCTCTAGGGTGGAGACCCAGCCCAGAGGACAATGTCAAAGACTACAGACTGGCCCTTTATGCTGGCTGTCATGCCTTCTGCAAAGTCCCTTCCCTTGGCTCTGCTCCCTCTCCTCCATCACCACCCTAAGTGTACAGTTGCCATGAGTCTGTCCAGCCAGCCCCTGGTCACTGTCCCAGACAGATCCCGCCTCTTTCTCCAGGTTTCCTCCAAAGCGTCCTCTCTGCTTTCCCTGCCTCTCCCAGTCTGGCCTCCTCCCATGCACTCTCCCCGGCAGCCAGACGGGTCCCTAAAAATACACCTCTGCGCATGCCACCGTGCCTTTCCACCCACACCCGTGGTTTCCCAAGGCGTCCCAATGCTGAGGTTCTAACTGCTTCGAACAGTTTAGAAGCAGAACCCCAGCCTGCCCAGCTTTCTCCTTCTCCACCCCCTCACTCCACCCTTGCTGTCCTGGGCCATCTGGACTATCCCGAGCTACCTGGATGCCACTCACCCTCTGTAACAGCCCATGGGTCCCGTCCTGGGGGCAACTCACCCCTGACAAATGCACAGTGTTGGGTAACACCCCACTCAATACACGCTGCTTCTCACACTCAACAAAACCACATCTAATGTCCTGGCTGGGTGGCTCAGGTGGTTGGAGCATCGTCCCGCAAACCAAAAGGTTGTTGTGGGTTCGATTTCTGGTCAGGGCACATACCTAGGCTGGGGATTCTATCCCCATTCGGGGTGCAACCAATCAATGTTTCTCTCTCTCTCTTTCTGAAGTCATACACATATCCTCAGGTGAGGATTAAACACACACACACACACACACAGTCTATTTCACACCAGGCAATGTGATGGGGACACCGGAGTGAGCAAACCAACCACAGCTGCTGCCCTCGCGGGGCTCCCAGTGGAACACCCTCCCTCACACCACCTCGTCAGTGACCACTGTCAGATGTGTCAGTTTCCTCCCCTGAACGCCCCCTGGAACAAACAGACCTCTGAAAACGTGCGAGTCGTGCAAACACATGCTGGCTCCCAGGATACCCAGCAGCCTGGAGGTGCAGGCGGAATGAGAGCCCAGAGATAAGAAATGGGACCCAGCCCAGGGCTCCTGATCACACACGAGTCACCAGAATTAACCATCTCTACTCATCTACCTCCTCTGCCAGAATGTGAACTTCTCAAAGAATGGACATTTCCTTTAAAAAAATTAGCATTTCCTATGACCATAAAATAGTACTCCATGCAGCTGCTATATCAAGCTTCGTCCCCGGCAAGGGGGCCAGGCCCTGGGGCCCCATGTTCCAGAGGGCCCCCATCTCGCCCCACTGTAAGCCCCATCCCTTCCATAGGCCCAGGAAGCAATCCAAAGACCGGAGGGCCGAAGGGGATGTGTGAACAGACACCCTGGGTACCCAGGACCCTAACTGCCTCAGCAGGTCGGTGTCTACCCAGAGAAAGGAAATCACGTGTCCACATAAGGGCTGGACACGAATGTTTACGACAGCTTTATTTACCATCACCCCAAACTGGAAACCATCGAAACGTCACCCAATAGGTGAACAGATAAACAAACCGAGGCTTGCCCATGAAACGGAATACTACACAGCAGTGAAAAATGACCCTACAGCATAGATAAATCTCAAATAATGATACGGCAGGGGAAAAACAGGCCAAAAAAAGAAGTGCATGGACTATGTCGCTCCATTTATAGAAGAGTTCTGGAAGTGCAAACGATCTTCCAGGGACAGAAACCCGGTCAGCGGTGGCTGAGGTCCCGGGAGCGCCTGACAACAAAGGGGCACCAGGGCCTTTGGGGGGACGTGGGCATGTCGACCGTCTTGACTGTGGTGACAGTTTCTTGTGTGGACAGGACGGGGTGGAAGGAGGTTTGCAGTTGTGAGTGTGCAAGAGTTTATTCCTGTGTGATTGATTATTGTCCACAAGAATGATTGTAAGCCTACTTTTGCCCCACCCTGCATGTCAAAACTCCACAATCAGAAAGGCCCCTTTAAAATGTGCCATTTAACACATGTTACTTGTATTTGAATAAAGACATTTCTTAAAAAGCCCATCCTCCACAGAGGTAGCATTTCTTACCTGACAAGTTCATAAAAACTCCCAAATTGACAACACAGCTCATTAGAAAAATCATAGGGAAATGGGGACTCTCCTTCACTGCTGGCAGAGAAGCAAGATGGCCAACCCAGAGAAATCTGGTGTCATTTATCTAAATTACAAAGGCACACGGCCCCTAGACCCAGTGATTTTGTTCTGCGAATTCATCCCGCAGATACACCTGCACACTTACACGTGCAAAGCAATGAACAGGGGCAAGACGGTTGGCAACAGGCCCCTGACCCATAAAAGTCAACAAGCCAGCGCCCACCTGGGGGGCTGCCCAGTGCACAGGTGCTTCCCCACGGGAATGCCAGGCAGCGAGAAAGGGCGCTACCTACTGGTGGGAACCATCTCCCAGGAAATGCTGTGAAATGACAGAGAAGCATGATGCTCAGTAGCACACGTGGGTTACTGCTCTGTGTTTAAAAAGGGAAAATATAAAAACACATTCTGGAATTGTCTGTGTTTGCATAAAGGAGCACCGGAAATGTATCCAAGGAACTAAGTGGGGGCCAGGAGGGTAGGATGGAGAGATGGTGGGAGGGGGGCTTCTCACTGTACAGCCTTTGCATTGTCCTGAACTTTGATGCGTGTGAACAGATTACCTGTTCAGAAAGGAAAAAGGCTTTATGGTAAGCTATTTAATGTACATTTAGAATCCCTGGCCTTGGGATCAGCTTCTTAGAAGTACATCAGGGTTCAACGGAATGTACCTGTGTAAAGTGCCAACTGAAGGACAGCAAGTGCCTCGAAGTCTCCACCCCACCTGCCCCCGATGAAGAGGCAGCCCCGGACCCCATCCCAGACACACACGACCAACATCCCTGCAAGTGGTGCCCACGCCCTGTGCACCAGGAGGCTGTAGGTACAGGTGCTGGACACGGAGGCCCTGAACTGTGACAGGACGGACGTGTTTTCAGCAAGTATTTCTTCAGCACCTGCGTGAGCCAAGCCCTGCTCTAGGAGCTGGGCTTAGAGATACAGCCCCTGTGTTCTTGGGGCTTATATTCTACGGGAGACAAAGGCAAAGCAGGCAAGTATCGCGTTGTGGCACATGGAACACAGAGAACCAAAAGAGGGGGCCCCAGAGGGACCAGGCCGGCGAGTCTGGAGAGGGCCTCTCGGAGAGGTGACATTTAAACAGACTGGACGACGAGAAGGAGCCCGCCCTGCCAGGGCCGGGTGGGGGTGGTTCACACTAGGGTTATGCAGCGCTCAGGACCAGGTGGGTCCCGGGAGTGGGAAGTGAGCAGGCCCGTGGCCATGAGGGCAGACACCTGGGGCCAGAGTGCGGAGGGATCCAGGAGCCAGGGTCAAGTGCGTACACTTTACACTGGGGGCATTGAGAAGCTACGGGAGAGTCGCAGGCAAGAAAGTCACGTGATACCTCTTTATTTTTAAAAAGGACTTTCGCTGCTGTGTGGAGAGTGGATTAGAGAAAATCAGAAGATGGGTTAGCAGTTTGGTGTAAAAATACAGGAAGGAGATGAAGCTGGCGTGGAGGACGGCGGAGCGCTGAGAAGTGGGCAGGTGCGGGACTGGCTTTGGGGGTGGAGCCTGCAGGGCTTGGTCCTTCCTGGAGCCACAGGTGGACTGTCGGGGAGCGGGGCCAGACTGTCCGCACGAGCACCAGGTGCGTGAGCCCCGGGAGCCTGGGCTGAGGCGAGGAGGCCTCGTCAAAGGAAGGTGTCCACGGGAGCTGTCTGTTGAGGAGGATATCGACTTAGGGCATGAAGCCATGCCAAAAAAAACACCATTTAAAGGTGCCCCTTGCCCTGGCCTGTGTGGCTCAATGGTTTGGGCATCATCCCATAAAGAGAAAGGTCAGCAGTTCAATTCCTGGTCAGGGCACGTGCCTGTGTTGTGGGCCAGGGCCTCAGTCGGGGCTGTATGAGAGGCAACCAATCAATGTTTCTCTCCCTCTCTTTCTCCCTCCCTTCCCTTCTCTCTAAAAATAAATAAATATAAATAAAATCTTTCAAGTTGTTCCTTAAACTCTTGCAAAGGAGGATCTGAGTGGCTGCCACCTACAGAAGGTGACACCAACCGACACAGAGTACGGGGTGAGGTCTGGCGACCGGAGAAGCCGCGGGTTCCAGGAGCTGGCTGAGGCCTAACTGAGGTGGACATGCCTGAGATGACACTTGATCTCTAAGGAATTATTTCGGGAATTTCACAATGTTGCCTCAGGCCGGCCCTCGCCAAGCAGCCAGCCAGCATTCCTCCCTTCCCGTTGGGTGGACCTCTGGTACGGGGGAGCTGCTGGGAGCTGTGTGGGGTGGGGGTCTGTCAGGTGCAGAGCCACCTAAGGCAAAGCGGGGACCTCCCAGCGGCCCCCGGAGGAAGAGGTGAAGGCAGGGCAGGCTGGGGAGAAGCTAACTGCCAAGTGCCAAGGGCCTGTGGCCAACAGGAGAGAAGCAGGTTGACAGGGTTAAGGCCTGACACGCACCAGCTATGGGACCCTGCCCAGCTGTGGGTCTCCACGGTGTGAGTGTGCATGTCCCCTCTCTCCTGTGGGACCGTCCACCCGCGCACCGGGCTGTGGCCAAGACACCACGAGCAAATGGAGAAAGAGAAAACACCCGGTGCCGTGCTGGCACCCAACGTGCGATGAGAAATGGCAGTTCCCACCCGGGGACAGCACGGCCCCCGGGGGTGTGGCATTGCGGACAGAAAACAGGACAACAGAGGCCCCAGAGGACACCAAGCGGCAACCCTCGGCGGAGGCGTAACTGTCACAGAGCTTGACTCAGCGAGCAGTAACAGCAAAGGGTGCCAAGTGCGAAAACAGGGGTGCCGCGGAGGGAAACCACGCAGGCACAGCGACGCCCCCCCCACGGAGCCGGGAGAAGGCGCCCATCCGGCACCGCGGTCACTTCCAAACAGCATCACTAACTCCGGTCACAGAGAAAACCTCAGACTCCCAAGGTAGGACCAGCACGTAACTACATTCTCCAACAACGAAGCAATAGAATTAGAAATGAAAAACAAAACCGAAAAAAAAGTGAACCTTCCAGAAATTTAAAAAAAGAACACGTGTCCAAAGTTATATACTACTCAGAGGAAAAGTCATTGCCTTGAGGTTTACAGAACAAAACAAAAAAGAAAATATAGGAACTAAGCATATAATTCAGTTTTACAGAGAGGAGCAAGAAAATAAACCCAAATAAAGCAAGAGGAAAAAAAATTGGGATGCATGCAGACGCAAAAACTAGAACTAAGAAGAGCAATAAAAAAGTGATTTTAAAAACTTGAGAAAAAATCTGTTTCTCTTCAACAAAGGGTGACACAGATAAACCACTGTGTAGTCTAATCCAAAAATATGAAACACCTCCAAAAGAGATGAATTAGCAGACACATGATAAAACTCACCCAAATACATGTTGATAGACCTTGCAAATAATATGGAGAAGTTGATAAAATGAATTATGTACAGGAAAATGAAATTTACCAAAACCCATACTCCTCTCTCCCCACAGAGAAAACTAAGAGACCAACAACAGTGGAAAATTCTGTGACTAGAAACTCCTAGAAACAGACCAAGCCCCAACATGTCAAATGACATAGTTTAAACCTTCCACGAACAGATCACCTCGTCACCCTCTAAAGCGGCTGTTCTCAGTCACAGTGCAAAGACTAGCTGGCACCCGGGAATGTGCAGAAATGCAGATTCCAAGGCCCCACCTGCAACTACCCGCAGAATCAGGAATTCTGGAGGCGGAGCCCAGGAATCTGTGTTTCAGCAAATGTTCCGATGGTTCCGATGTACAGTAGAGTTTGAGAGCTACTGGCTTATTTTTTTAAATTAAAGATTCTACTTGTTTTTAGCGAGAAGGCAAGGGAGGGAGAAAGAGAGGGAGAGAAGCATTGATGGGAGAGAGAAACATCGATCAGTTGCCGCTCGTGAGTGCCCTGACTGGGGACCCAACCTGCAACCCTGGCATGTGCCCCGACCGGGAATCAAATCGGCAACCTCTCGCTTTGCTGGACGATGTCCACCCAACTGGGCCACACCGGTCAGCACCGGGCCGGTCTTCATACTGTGAGTAAGAATGGGGCTCCGGACCCAGCTCCCTGGCCTCTGACCTCAGCGTCACCAGTCCCTGCACATTCCCGGGAGGTCACAGAGCGAGTCCTCAATAAACATGAACTGTCCAGCAATGGCAATGGCATCATGGTGTCGGCATGGTTACTCAGGCGCACCGGGGCAAGATTTTTCAACGTTAGCAAGTCAAGTTCAACATTCCAAGTAAGGGTTCTCCTTGGAATGCAAGGGTGGTTCAGTTACTACATTAATTAATAAATATGCCACATTAAAGAAAACATAAAACATAAGACCAATTGATTACCTCCCACAAAAGGAATTTGAAAAATGTGCAAGACTCATTCTTATTTTCTTTTTGTACTTTTTCATATCACGCTAACACAAACTCTTAGTAAAACAGAAACAGATACATCCTTGGCATGATAATAGACGTTTTGAAACAAAAGCCAAAATGATAGTGCTGAGACACTAGAATTACTCAAATGAAAGGCAGGAACAAGACTAGGATGCTCACTTTCATCACTGACAAATCAAACATTGCTCTGGAACACTAGCCAATACAATGAAGCAAGAGAAAGAAATAAGAGAAAATAGGGAGAGCTTACTATTTGCAGACAAAATCATCAAGCCTAGAAAGCCTGAGAAGATAAGCTGAAAACCACTAGAAACAATAACGAAATTCAATAAGGGGGCAGGTCACGGAGTTCATACATAAAAACCCCTATTTCCAAACAATAAGCATTTAGAGAAAATACCTCATTTATAACAGCAACAAAATTTTTTAAAAACTGAATACTTAGGAAAAAAATCAATAACAAATCATGCAGATCTTTATTGAGTAAGACACTAAAGCTCTCCTAGAGGATGAAGAAAAAGCATGGAGTCAGCTGAAGGCAAACTCCGCTCCTGGAAACACTCGGGACTGTGCAGACGCCACCCCTGGACTTCCCGGTGCGACGCTGGAAATCGTCGTTAACATCTCTGCCCCGACCCCGGGCCAGCTGCTGCCCTTGCTGCTTGGGATACATCTTTTAAAAAATCTGTTTCTGCTTGGTAGAGATCTCAAAATAAGGTCTTCAAGATTTGTAAGCATCCGAACTGGCTCACGACTGTGAGTGAGTGTATGTGTGTTTTTCGTTCTGTTTTACCAGGGAAGGAACCACATGACCCCCTGGTAATGGTTACCTACAGGGGAGGAGCTGTGGTTAAAGTGGAACTATTTGCTTTTTGGTACCTTTATACCCATTGATATTTCTAATGTGTGACTATAATACTTTTTTTTTTTAAATGACAATAGTAATCACCTGAGCCATGGGTGAGACAAGTCCTGGCAGAGTTGGTGGAAACCAGTTAGGGACAGGGTAGTTTCAGACAGACAGACAGGCAGACAGACATTAATGGGTAAGCTGGTGAATCCTAATCAAAGGTCTATGCCCCCAGAGGTCCCCAGCCCACTGAGCTCTTTCTAGGAGCTTCATCCCCGACTCAGAGCACAGAGGGTTAGAGCAGGTCTCTAGGGGCCTGTGCAGCTCCGTCCTTCCAGGGATCTTCCTTCCATCCATTCATTCTGCTGGTCACTGGGGGCCTGCGATGTTCTACATTCTGGGGATGTAAGTGTGCAAAAAGACTGGCCTTGTGGGACTTACAGTTTGCCTGGGGAGACAGCTATTAAGCAAACAATCCCACATGGGAACGTAAAACTCCACTCTGGTGAGTGCTACGGTGGAGGGGCGCTCGGGTTGGAACAGAGAGGATAAGTCAGAAGATCTGACCGGGGAAAGCCTGGGGCAGCTGAGCAGGATGAGCAGCTGACCACTGTGGTGAACGGGGTGTGGGGAAGGTTTGAAACCGCTTTTGGAGAAAGCAGGAGAAGAGCGGACACACAGTAGGACTGCCAAGCAGCTCTGAGGAATCTAGAAACCACACAGCGTGCACAGGTATTCGATTGATCTCTGTCGAGCGCATGGGAGAAATGTCACACGGGTGACCTCCACCTGCTATTCTTGCAGTAACAGAGGAGTCTCAGGAATTTTCAGCGATCATACTTTGCTTCTCTCCAGAATGCCCTTAGGAGAACAGACTTGCTGGATCTGTGTCCCGAAGCAGACGTCCACCCTCTTTGATCAGCCAACCCTCGGTCAACCACTTGGAAGCACGTGGGCAAAGGAAAGTCCACGGCTCCTCCCCAGTCCAGGAAACGCACTCCAGTGCATGTGACAGTCACCAGTTCACCACAGAAGCGCATGAGGTATGTCTGAGTGCCTGGGAAATGTAATATTGCAACCCGCTCGGCGAAACCGGCTAAGATACTGTGCAGGGCTCAAACGCTGAAAAAAACCCAGCTGGGTGGAGGGGCTGCGTTGCTGTTTAAAAAATAAAATCGTTTGGTTTCTCACATGCTCACGAATTACAGTGTAAATTCAGAGTAAACTAACAAAGGCAGCATGGGGGAATAAATCAAAAATAAATGCGAGGCTCCAGTAAGCAAACCCTGCCTTCCAGCTACGTGGAAAAACACCGCTGGGCCCCGAGTAAATAAATAATAAAAGGATATGGAAACAATACACCCTGAAAAGTCTGTCCCTTCTCTGCACTCCTGGCCAGAAGCAGAGCTGACGGGTTCAGGCTGCCCCGGTTACACAGCCAGCGAGCATTTATTTATCTAATAACACCTGAGTGCCTTTCCGAGAACAAGGTAGGGCATTTCAAAAACCTGCAGCCAGTCTCCAGACACCCCACAATTCTACCCCAAGCTCTGGCAACAACTCCTAAGAAAAGGCACCCTGCTCTCTGAACTAGAGAAACGCTGCAGACAAGAATTGGGGGAGTCTCAGAGCACGCCATTATACCTACAAGTGAAACAATGCACAGTGGTTTTCATTTTTACTACACGCAGCCTTTTTTTTTTTTTTTTTAAAGAGCTGCTTTAATTCATGCGGGTCCTCTCTGTTTCACACCAATGGCCTTAACTTTGCTTGTTCGCACATGCTCATCCATACCATTCCTGAAACAGGTGCTACCGCCCCCCATCACAAGCAACTTGTACAACAAATAGATACAGAACAAGCCACTGATGCTTCCTGAAAACAACAACAAAAAATGGAAGTGGAAGCAATGGTGAGTCAGGATCACAGAACTTTAGAGCTAGAAAGCCGTTGGGTGAAGAAGAGGTTAAAGGACTTGCTCTCAGGAAGAAAACTGGTAGCCAAGAAAGACCTAGAAAGGTCTAGAAAGATGAACTGCTGAGTAAGTGTCATTTCTGCAGCAGAGCTGGGAACAGCTCAATTCAGCCAACGCTGTGGTTTGTCGGGGTAAGAAGACAGGCAACCACCAGCCTAGGGCAGGGGGCTGACCCCCGCCCCCCATGCAGAGCCGCTCAGGAAAGGAGCTGATATTTAGGGATTGAGCCGCTTTCTTGGATGTTACCTTGTCACAGAGCAAGTCCTGGGGTTTGTTGATACTTGAGCTAACCCGGTTTTACCCCCTTCATTCTCCCCTGAAAGCCCGGCCGTGGCCATGATGACCCCATTGTACGGATAAGAAAGCCAAGGGTTAGTCTTTCTCAGAGACGAAGAGCTGCAAACCCCTTGGCGATGCGGACTGCCTTTCTGTGGTCAGCCCAACATCCTACGCAGAACAACACGTTAGCAACACAGATTCTTTGTAGTCTTAGGTAATTCGCACCTGAGCAACGACTCCACACAGAACACCAGATCCCGGCCCGTGGCTCCGATGCTGAAGGTCAGAAATCCTCCGAGAAGGACCCTAGACCTTTTCCATAGACGTGCATTAGAAAAGGCAGTAGCAGCCCTAACCCATCCCACCGACAAGAAAAAGTAGCACCGTGTCCACAGGCCCCAAAATCCTGAAACCCTCCGTAGGAGTGAGACCTAGCAGTCGAACTGGGGTCATTTCAGGAGGGTGTGGCCTGGCCCTTGATGACCGTTTCCCCATCCATCCCACCGGCATTTTTACAAAATCTGTTGTTGCCCTGCCCAGTGTGGCTTAGGTGGCTGGGCATCATCTCGCAAAGCGAAAGGTCGTCAGGTCGATTTCTGGTCAGGGCACGTGCCTGGGTCGCAGATTCAGTCCCTGGTTGGGGAGTGTGAGAGAAGCAACAGATCGATGTTTCTCTCCCTCTCTTTTTCCCTCCCTTCCTCTCTCTCTAAAAATAAATAAAAATAAATATAATTTTAAAAATCTTTAAAATAAACAAAATGAAGCAAAAAAAAAAAAGTCTCCAGATAAACAACAGATTTTCATTTCAACAAAACAGGGGATTACTATTTAAGAACCACAAAATAATTGATGGCAAATCCATATGACATAACATCACAGTGGAACAGTTAATGGCAAGATCAAAAGAACAAGATAGGAAAAGTTACAAAATATGTGTCACATGATGTCAGCTTTATTAATAGAGGTGCATGGATTACCATATGTTTGCATAAATAACATTTATGTGTGTGAAAACGTGGATGTACATACTGCAAATCCAGCACTGGTTCTCTCCAGATGGCACGATTATAGGTGATTTGTATTTTATTTTTCGTGCTTTTCTATGATCTAGAAATACTTCCCATGATTTCGTTCCTGATTTGTAAAAGTTTTTTTAGACAACAAATGATTGTCAGACTCTCAAACATCCTCCTACACTTTGGGGGGCAGAGCAAACAGCCACAGCTTCTCGGAGGGGACGATGGACCCATCTCTACCATTTCACATGCAGACTCTGACCAATGATGTCACTTCCACATGCGCACAAAGAAGCAGGGAAAAGAGCAGTCATTACAGATTGTAAAGCAAAAACTACAACACGTAAACAGCCATCGATGGGGAAATTCAAATAAATAGAGGCAGCAGCTACTCGAGGTCATGCAGCCAATAAAAAGAACGTGCATAAGGACTGACCTGTCTACTTATGTGATTAAGTGAAGAAAAGCAAAGGGCAGAATACATGCGGTCAACCACATGAACTACTTTAAACAACACATTCACATTCCTCATACATGGACTGGCTGCCTCTGGAAGGCTCTCCTAGAGAACGTTAACGACGTTACATTGCCTTAAAAGAGGAGAAATAAGAGGACAGGAAAGAGGAAAACAGGTCAGAGGAAAACAGTTTTCACTGGGTAGCTTTCCTTTTGTGCTGTTGAATTTTTTACTACAGGCACACAGTACTCCAAAAACAAACCCAAACACCAAACTTAAAAAGCCTTGGGGGGTAAACTGCGCCAGGCCTCTGGGTGTTTCCGCATCTTACACCCCCGCCCCCCACCCTCTTCATTTGGAAGGCAGCCCCCTTAACAAATGCTGAAACAACCCCAAGCCAACAAAACCATGGGGTGGACCCCGCGTGCCGCTGTTGACCCTGCGCCCCACCGGACATGCCCTGGCTCTCCCCTCGTGACTTCTGGGACCGGGTTTTGGTGAGTATGGGCTCAGCCAGAGCCAGAGCTCTGTGTCGCCTGACAACATGGCCCAGCTCTCACTTGTGTGTAGTAAATAAGCAACAGTTTACCTTTCAGCAAAGGTATCGAGTTTCCCCAACTCATCGGAGAGGCCAACAAGGGAGTCCAAGGTCCCCACCTAGAAAGATCATAAAGAAATGAGAGGCTCGGGGGTGGTGGCAGAGAAGCGAGGGTGCCTTTCTCCCCAGCTCAGAGGATGCGTAACTTCCACCTTCAGTGACTTGTCTTGGCCAATAGCCAAACTGGAAACTGGGAAGAGCTCTTAAAGGAAATCAGTGGATCTGGGAATTAAAAACTTTTTTTTTTTTTTTTTTTTTTTTGCCAATAGGTTACATTGTCATGTTTCCGCTGTAGGAAGCAGTGACCACGAGGTCGTCCAGGCCTGCCCTCTGCTCGTTTTCATGTTACAGCGGTGGCCTGCTGGTCACGGATTGATCCCCAGAGCTGAGGAGGGGACCCCCAGAGAGCAAGTCTAAGATATGATCATTTCTGAAAGCCTTTCTTCTCCGAGAGGCCAGCCAATCCCGTTCCCCGTCCTTCTCCAAGGTTATTAATGATGACCTCGCTGGGGCCGGGAGCAGCTTTTTCCCAATTCGTCATTCATCGAAGTCCTTTTCTTTTCCAATTACTTACAACAGTCTGCTTCTTAGTGGGGAAATCATTAGAGCCCAAAATTGTGTTTAAAGGTCTATTCACAGAATCAGAAGAAAAAACTTTGTGGCTGGGGCGGGGGGTGTGGTTAGGGGGTGGAGGGACCGAGGAGAAGGGATTCCTGGACACAGACAACAGCGTGCTGATTGCGTGGGGGAGGGGAGTATAAGGAGAAAAATTGCTAATGGGAAAAAACAATAAAAAAATAAATTAAAAAAAAAAGAAAAAACTTTGTTGTCATGTTACCAACCACCAATTCGGGCCCTAAAAAGTAACTAGGAAATGATGAAGCCTGGATCTCTCTCTCTCTCTCTTTTTTAATCCTCACCTGAGGACATTTTTTCTCATTGCTTTTAGAAAGAGGAAGGAAGAAAGGCAGAGAGAGAAACATCAATGCGAGAGAGAGAAGCATCCCTTATGAACACCTGGATGGGGATCAGCTCCTGGACCAGGGGCCTGTGCACACACCTATGCCCAGATCAGTGCTCGAACCTGCAACCTAGGTCTGTGCCCTGATCAGGAATCGAACCCGTAGCCCTTTGGCTTCAGGACCATGCTCCAACCAACTGAGGGCAAGCCTGGATATCTCTAATAAGCAAAGTTGCTTCTTTTCAATAAATTTGATTGTAAGCAACTTTGGGCAGGACTCCGGTCTTTTTTTCTCTCTGTTCCCTCCAGGCCAGCGCACTGCCTCCCACAGGGTAGGTGACGAGTGGATGCTGAATTTACTCACTGTCACAGCGCCTGTCATTGGACAAACAGCGGCAGGTTTGAAAGTCAGCAACATACAGGTTCAGAACCCAGAGCTGCCACTTGCCAGCGCTACTACAGCCCTGGTGCCCACTCGCAGGCCGTGCTGACCTAGACCACGAGACTTGTAAAGATTCGAGGCGATCTGTTGAAAGTGCCTGACCCCCAGCACACTGTCTGATCAATGCTGGCAAGAGCAGAGGCATCCCCGACAGTTACGGCAGCTGGCGGCACAGCTCTTTTGGCAAGGGGCAGGCTGAGGTTCAAAAGAGGGGCACACTCCTTGGAAACCGACTCTCCGAGGAAGTGTCCCAAAAAGTCCACTCTCTCTGAAGTGAGAGGACGGTACCTTCTTCCTCCCCTGTCTCATTCGTCTCCATCTCACGTGGTTCTGAGATGCTCACGCACAGTCCAGTCTCTTTCTGCCATCTCCCCGGGCCTCACTAAATCCCCTACCCTCCTCTCCAACAGAACCAGAAGGTTCTGGATGCCCTGCCCTGTTCCTGGTTCCAGAGCACAGTCGAGGTTTGAAGCTCTCCACGCCTGCAGCTTTAAACTGAATTATTGGTCTCCGTCGATGTGGAAGACGAAGCAGGAAGAATCTGAGAGTAACTCACAAGAAGCCAAGTGTTGCGATGCTCTTCCCACACCCTCTCTTCCAGTTCGCTCTGTCCCCATGGCTCTAAGTCCATAGTTTCTGTGACTAAATTTGGGCTGTGGCATGAAGTCCTGTCTGGACCATTGACTCCGCCCTGTCCATCCTCACCCCCAGGCTGATTCTCAGTTTTGCTCCCTTCGCTGCCTTTATTTTCTCCTTGGCTTCCAGAAGACACCACCTCCACCCAAACCCATCACCTCCTTTCTCCTCCCCAGGACCTTTACCTTGAAGTCAGGAATGGAGAACTTGGTGTTCTGAGACAGGTTGGACTTGGAGGTTACCGTGTTCATCCTCTCCAGTGCTTGTAAATTTTCCTTATCGCCAGGGGCAGAAATTAACCAAAACTCCGACATGCTTCCAGTCTTCTTTTATCCAGTTACTGACCAGAACAGCAGCCACACATACAAACAGAAGCAGGAGGAGAATTTATGCACTACCCATGGACATGAACTAAACGGGGGCGGGGGGGGGTTGTGGGAAGGAATGGGGGTACTGGGTGTAGGGGTAAAGGGGGAAAATTGGGACAACTGTCATAGCATAATCAAGAAAATGTATTGAAAAAAGAAAAAGAAACAGGAGGAGAGAAGTGTCAAATACCTCTACTTCTTCACCACTCCCTTCCCTGGGAAGGCGCCCTCTCTGGGATCTGTCGCTTTTCCTGTTTCCCATCCTTTGCCCCTCTGGCCTTCCAGTTCAGATTCCACAGTTCCAAGGACACCCATTTGCACACACCCCTCTGCCCTGTTCTTATCTCCACCTGGAAAGCCCTCAGGTCTTCACATAGATTCCCAAAGGTCCTCCTTTCCTAGGGGCTTCTGACAGGTTTTCTGAGCAGGGGAGGGAGGGGAGAGTATGCATTTTCCTTCCCTTCTCCCAGTCAGTGAAAAGCCAACATCAAAAACAGGGCGCAGGATGCTGGGCTCTGGGACCTTCTGCAAAATTTTCTCCCTTCCACGTTGCATCTTCTAGGATGCAGGATGGGGCAGAAGCAGAAATGAGATGAGGAGGTGTTTTCACAAACGCCACCTGGCAAACCCCCAACCTTGAGAGGGACTCTAGCTTTAAAATAGACTTCAGAAGGAATCAGTTTTTTTAAATAAAATATATATTAAAACGTGTGGGGCAGGGACTACTAAAGTCGAGTTTCCACAAGACTGGGTGTCCACTCTGCCCAGCAGGTAACTTGCTGGGCCGGCAGGTAGTTTCTGTCCAGCGTCTGGGGCCTTTCAAGTCCACTAGCTCTGCTCACTCGGACGTGTACACACCCACCCCTTTCTCCCCTCGTTCTGTCTCTCCCTTCCCATGGCCTCCCCCAAATCGTCTCCGGACCGCTAGGGAAAAAAAAACAGGAAACAGCCAGAGACTCATCCAGCAGACACCCATCTCACTCCACTCCAAGCATAGTCCCTCCTAACTCGCCCCCCCGCAACCCCCCGCACACGGATCGCAGTTCCTCCCTGTCCTATTACCTGGGGACAAACTGGCCTGAGCACGACCTGGGGAGATGCCACCTGCCAGGCCACTGGGAGGGCGCAGCGGTGGCACCGGCTCCCTGGTTCCCACGGAGAAAGGGAGGACCAGGACGGCGCCCGTGGGGACCAAAGGGGCGCAGGCGGCTCGCGCGGCCCCCGTCTGGTCGCAGCGTGCGCGCGTCTCCCCCTGCCGCCCCGGGTGCCGATCCCGCGCGTCCTTACCGCGAGCCGTTGAGCCGCGCGGGCGGGCTGCGGGCGGGCGCGGGGCCGGAGCGCACGGCCGGCTCCCGGGAGGCAGCGGCTTCAGCGCGGCGCCCCGCCCCCCGCCCCGAGCTTTTATCCCAGCCGCCCCGCCCTCCTGCCGGGTATTTGCATATCGGGCCGCCCCGCCTCCCGCTGTCGCCTGACCCGGGGCGAGAGCCGTCCCAGAGGCTGCGGAAAGAGGACGCCGCCTTTCGGGTCTCGGGTCTCGGAAAATATGCGCAAGACCCTCCCCACGGGGGCCGGGACCTGGCGGGGTGCTGGGAGATCGGAAGGGGTCGTCAGCCGCGCGACATCGCAGAGGGGACGGGACCAGAAGGCGACCCAGCAGCGGGAAAGGCGAAGTTCTCGGGATGGGGATACTCGCCCTCGGCGGCCGCCCCACCCCCGGCCCCACCACCCCCGGCCCAGAGACCGGGCACGAGGGTCTCAGGGAAAACCCCGAGAGACAGGACTGACCTGCGGAAAGCGACGCCACAGCTCCACCGGTTTGGGAGCACACCTGGGCAGAGCAGTGGAGCTGCCCGGCGACGTGGGCGAGAGCTCGGCCTTGTTGCCAGGAAACTCCCCACTGCCCGAGGCGCCCACCTCGCCTTCCCCGCTTCCAGACTGCTCTGTGCGGGGAGGGACTTGCGACGCCCTGTGGGGGACCACGATGGGAGCTCGTGACCCGGGCTGCTTGAAACAAACCCCAGACCCTATAACCTGCGACTGGTAAAAAGCAAAACAAAAAGAAAACTCCGAGAATTCATTTTCCCTGGAGGAAAAGAGGAAACGTCAGTACCTCTTCTCTGTGGACGATGTTTTTTCAGTACTTTCTGGGGTTAAAAAAAGAAATCTCAGAGTTAATGTTTGGGGCAGAGCGGGAGATGTTGAAGAAGGTATGGTTGCTGCCTTCAAAATGGGCTCTCCCTTAATAAACGAAGACTGTCAACTTATTGTGAATGCCATCAGATCTTTGGAAAGAGAGCCAGGTGTCACCCCACAGGCTGGGATGGGAAAGTGGCTTTTAAGGTCACAGCGTGAGCTGAGCGTGCTGCAATCCTATTGCGGATTTGGAGTCGGCAGCCTGGAACTCCCAGCATCTGGCTCTGCCTCATCCTCATTGTGCATTACTCAGTCCTTGCAACATCTTCCTGAGGGAGGACACCTGAAACCCAGGGATGAGGAAACCAGGTTTGTGCAGGGAGATTAGGTGGCCATTCCAGGGAAGGAGTGTCCTGGTTGGATATTGACAATGGAGCTCCCATTTTGGACTTTGCTCAGGAATGCCCTTCTTTCCAGCCGGGGGGAACAGAACCGTGGAGCTGGGGCAGACCTCAGGGGGACAAACAAGCGCAGGGACGAACGTGCACAGGGACTGTGCTGGCCGGTGCCACGCCGCTGGTTAGCAACCCAGCTGCGAGTGGAACTCGGGCCTCTGCCCCACGTCTTGTGTCTGTCCAACTGCTCCCAGCAAGCCTGCCAGACGCAGGCTGGACTCAGGAAGAGGACCTGTGGTTGCCATTTCCATCAATGTTTTTCCAGCCTCGACATTCAGAACCACTGACCCAGCTTCTCAGAGACGGGACAACACATTTAGAAGTCCCTGGCTTTGCCTGTGGCACCATTCTTCCTATTCCCGTGGTTTCCCCCAACTAGATTGTTTCGTGACCTGAAAGAACAGTCAGACATGAAATAATGGCTGGACATCCGATTCAGAAAAGCATTAGGACCTACAGCGTTCCTTGTCATGCTGAAAATCTCTCTGTTCAAGGTCAGTCTTTGTGGTCTTTCACATCTTAAACTTCTTGTTAAATATCGGAATTCTGAGCCCTGGCTGGTGTGGCTCATTGGATCGAGTACCGGCCTGTGAACTGAAAGGTTGCTGGTTTGATTCCCAGTCCGGGCACATGCCTGGGTGGCGGGCCAGCTCACTAGTAGGGAGCGCATGAGAGGCAACCACACATTGATGTTTCTCTCCCTCTTTCTCCCTCCCTCTCTCGAGAAATGAATAAATAAAATCTTTAAATATTGGAATTTGTAATAGTGACTACCGCTGTACAGGTAGCTTGACTTTTCTCAAATAACGTTTTTTTCTGCTTATAAAGGTAATTTTATGCTTTGTATAGAGATTTTTGGGAAACAGAAAAGTATGTAGAAGAAGAATGTAAAACTATCACTTGTGTTTCCATGACAATAACCACTGTTAACAGTCAAAGCCTCTTTGTTCCTTTTTAATGCATATTCATATAAACATATAAACTTTTTGGCATGGTTGAGATTACGGCTGTATTATACATAAAGTTTGGCATCCTGCTGCAGATTGCTTTTTTAAGATCACAAAATGTATCAAATATATCTTATCAGTGCGGTTTAACCCAGTGTCGTCAGCAGTTTGTCACCGCTCAGACCTGAGTCAGAGACATTGCATTTCAAAGGCAAATAAAGGGATCTTGTTAGACAACTTACATCTTGAAAAAAAAAAAAAGGGAGAGAGAGGAAGAGGAGGGGGGAGGGGAGAGATGAAAACCACATTCACTTGCCCAAGGGCTTTTTGATTTGAAATTTTCAGAGGCAACCAGGCAGATGCCGATCAGTTTTCAGGTGACATGTGAGTTAGTCCCTCAAGCCTCCCTATTGGATGAGATCAGCCTTTAACGCAGACACGGGGAGGGACCCGCCAAACGTTCTGCAGCCTGAAGGCCCCTTGGTGCGGTGTGGGAAAATCGACTATCATTCCCACCATCCAAGGAAAGCCGTTCCCTTCCAGGTTGGCCTGCCTGATGCAGCAATCAACAGCCCATTTTCCACCCCCAAACCCCCCGAAAGTCTCTAACACCTGCAGTGAATGAGCACTGCTTGTCAAATATCCCGGGGTCAGGGAGAGTGCTTCGTATACCCAGCCCCAAAGGACCCAGGTCATAAAGAATGCTATCTCTTCTAAAAATAAAGGCTAAGCAGGAAATGCCATCCACCTTGAATCATCTCTAGCTTATTATGAATCTGGCTTTGGCTAGATAGGCCTGAAACGTCGCTGCAGTTGGCAGTGGTCACGCGTGGAGCCGGCTGACGTCTGTGCAAGATCCAACAGTCCTGTCAAGTTTGGGAACCAGAAGAACAAGGCTGGCCTAGTTGCTCTGTTTTTCCGCCGCCCCTCCCAGAAGGCAGCCTTCTGGATCTCTTTAACTATGACTTCGTGGGGACAGCCCTCAGAGGATGCTCTGTCCAAATTAGCACAGGCACATAATTCCCCCGGCAAGTGACTCGGGCGAACTTTCCTAGGCTCTTCAGAGGGACAGGTCTCTAGAAGACAAAAGCATGAGCAACATTGTCCCTTGTGAGTCCAGATGGTGTTGTAGAAACAGACTAGGCTTTGGAATCTGCTGAACCTTGCTGAGTGTAGATTGCCCATCTCCTGAAAGGAGAGCCCACCTTCCAGCTTGTTCTGAGGATGGTCGAGAATAGCCCTGATGACAGAGGCACCCAACACAGCCCGAGAGCCCGCTGTGCTCAGTGTAGGTCCCTTTCCCTTCTCACAGCCTCTCCTTCCTCAGATGGCCTTTCGGGGCTCACTCAGCAGCATGGCAGTAGCAGCAGCGTCTTTCTACAAGGGGGCACTTTGATCTCCATTTCCTCATTCAGCCAACACCCAGACATCATGAGGGTTTTCGGCTTTTTTGTTGGAGAGAGTAAGGCTGGGGCGTTTTCATGATTTATTTGCCGAAATGCACATAGTTAAGGAGAGGGGTCCTCTGATCATTTCCTCATTTAATGAGTTGTGGTTTTGTGTTTTGTTTTTTCAGTATCTGCAAGGTAGTGAGAGGTCTGTAAAAGTAAATCGGAGTTTTCAGACTCGTGGTGGAGTAGAGCAAGTGTGTGAGAAACAGAAGTTCGAGCAGCCCCAACTCACCAAGGTGTGACTACCCAACACCACACAGGTGTGATGCAGGCTCACAAGGAGTAAAAACATCCAGGCAATCCCGTGACCCTGGCTCCACAGGTGAGGAAACAGGCCCGAGAAGATCAAGCGATCAGATCGAGGGCACAGTTGCTGGTAGCTCTAGGACCTAAACTTCCTTCTTCGACTTCTGCATGCGTGTTACACGGTAAGATCTGAACGACTCTTCTGCTGCCCTCTCCAAAAAACTGGACTCTGTCGACCGTGAAAGCCCTGGCTCTTCCACTCATCAGCCGAGGGAACTTGCACCAGGTACTTGACTTCACCGGGCTGTGAACTGGGGAGAATAACGACGTGTCCTGCAAGGTTTTTCTGGGGACTAAAGGACATGGCACAGCGACCGGGCCATACCAAGTACTAGTCAAGGTGCACTATGAGGATTGGCTACTGTAAAAGCCCCACTCCTCTCTGCTTCTTTCCTTCCCTGTGTTTCTGGTTTCCAGGTTCCCTTTCTCCCTGACAGAGTTCTTCTGGAAGACACTGATTCTGCCGTGTGGCACACCTGTGGTCCATTTTTCACTTGTGCATTCAGTGACTTCAAACATGTCTTTGATATCAGTGACCTGGTAGGAAACAGAGTGGAGCAAGGGCTTCTGGGAAGAGTCTTTGAGGTACAGCAAAGAGCCCTCTCAGGGGTTTCGAGTTTTGGCTTTGGAGCTAAGAGGATCCGACTTCAAGTCCCATTTTGATCATTTATTAGCTGCGCCCAACTTCCCTGCTCTTCTGTTTTGTCACCTATAAAATAGGATCTAATTATTAGAGTTCTGATAAAAATACAAAACATCCAAACACGCCTGATCCTGGCATGCTGATCTTTTTACTCTAGATCACTGGCTTCAGGAAGGCTGGGATTGTATCTGTTTCGTTCACGGTCAAGTTGTTAGCACTGTGTAGATGCTTAGTGAGTACTTTTGAATCACCCAAAGCCAGGAGCTCAAGTGCCGGAGGTTGCCTGGAGAATCAGGAGAAGCTGAGTGAGAATTATTTCCTTTTCTTAAGTCTATTCTTTTTTAGAATGGTCTTTTTTTTTTTTAACTAACATTGTTTTTAAGATTTTATTTATTTATTTTTAGAGAGAGGGGAAGGGAGGGAAAAAGAGAGGGAGAGAAATATCAATGTGTGATTGCCTCTTGTGCGCCCCCAGCTGGCGGCCTGGCCTGCAACCCAGGCCTGTGCCCTGAGCGGGAATCTAACCTGTGACCTTTCAATTCATAGGCTGGTGCTCAATCCACTGAGCCACACCAGCCGGGGCTGTTTCAGAAGTTTTAAATGGTTTGAAAGGTCACAATGATATAACGCTGTGTGCATAAGTATTGGTATGTATGTGAAACACGAGTGATGTTCATAATCATTCATTTATGTTTATAAGGTTAAAAATCGGAGACGACATATACGCCCAGCAAAAAGAGACTGGTCAAGTTAATAATGTACACCATGCTGTCATTAAAAATGTTTCAGAGGACGAGTAAATGACATAAGAATTGAGCATAAAATTTTAAGTGAAAATCCAAAGATTCTAATTTTGTAAAAAAAAAAAAGTATGTAAATGTGATACATATATAAATCCTAAAAGGACTGTGTCGAGAGGTTCGAAGAGGTTATTGCTGAACACTAGGCAGCGGTTCACCGCTCGGAACAGTACAGGTGGCAGTCCTGGAGCCCCCTCGGCTGAGCAGACGCGTCGTGGAAGCCAGGTCTCCCGCATGGGGAAGGAAGTCACAAATACAGGGAAAGGGAAGGTTAGAATCAACCTGTGTCACTGCATTGGAACTAGAGGTATGAGTGATGAGCTCCTAGATTTCAAGGTGGATGGATAGAGGGGTGGAGGAATGGACGGATGGATGGATAGACAGACAGACAGACAGAGAGATCATTTCCTAGCTCTGTTAACTGAGAGTGCCTGGAAGCAATGACTTGCCAGTAGCACTGAACATCAAGAGTCCACCCGATAGCACCGTCCACTAGAAGGAACGGGGAGTCCTTGGAGAGCCGGCTGGCTCCCGGGCTGAAATGGGGGTGGTGAAGGGGCGTAATGTCTTCAACTTACTCTCAAGCTTTTCAAAATAATAATGTATCTCTCTGTAAATATATAATCTCACGGTACATCTATATATCTATATCTGTGGAAATTCTTGTAGCTTTTCTTTGTAATTTTGAAATTATATAAAATTACCGCCCTAAAGGAAAATCTCCCTTTGCAGACTGGCAAAATATCCAGTGAATGGTACAATTTAATTGGTGAATTCTATCGTATGTGAATTGTGTCTCACTACAGCTGTTTCCGAAAAGAAAGCTACCACGAATACCACCTACCAAAAAAGTAACCTAAGGAGAAAAAAGTCAACTCACGTGTGACCTGCCTGTGAAACTTCCTAGGTCTTTGTTTGAATTCCAGCACCACCTGGCCTCTCCCACCCACCGTCAGTTTCTGGTGACCGCGATGGGTCACTTGTCTGTCCTGGGTTATTCGCCTGTCCCCATGCCTGGGTCAGAGGGCAGGCAGGAGTCACACCTCACTCTTCTCCGAATCACCAACATCTGGCACTGTGCCTGGCAGGTTGCCAGTAAATATTTGTTTAAGAAGAGAATTCTCATCTTGAGAAATATCATATTGAATACATATATCAATCAGACATTGAATTATTAGATAAATATATATGTTGTTCATTGCTATGAATAATATATACCTGATGCATGAAAAGTTGATGAACATTGCTGAAACGAAGATCTGAGAACCACACTGTGCTTAGGAACATCAGAGGTCGAGAATGTCAGATTCTCCCCTGACCAGTGTGGCTCAGTTGGTTGGGCACCGTCCTGTGAAGCAAAGGGTTGCTGGTTCAATTCCGGGTCAGGGCACGTGTGTGCCTGGGTTGCAGGTTCGGTGCCGGGTTGGTGCATGCGAGAGGCAACTGATCGATATTTCTCTCTCTTTCTCCTTTCCTTCCCGTCTCTCTAAAAATGAAATAACATAGAGAGCCCAGAAATAGACCCATGTCTTTACGGTCAATTAATACTTGAGAAAGGGGGCATGAGCACACTATGGAGCACACCCTAAGAATCCTGAAACACCAATTCAAAAGAATTTATGCACCCTATGTTCATAGCAGCGCTATTTATAGTAGCCAAGATTTGGAAATAGCCTAAGTGCCTGTCAGTAGATGAGTAGATAAAACAAACTATGTTACATTTACACAATGGAATACTATGCAGCAAAAAGAAAAAAAAGAACTCCTGCCCTTCGCAACAGCATGGGTGGAACTGGAGAGTGTTATGCTAAGTGAAATAAGCCAGGTGGTGAGGGACAAATACCATGTGATCTCACCTATAAGAGGAATCTAATGAACAAAAAAAACTAATGAGCAAAATAGAACCAGAGGCATGGAATCGTGGAACAGACTGACAGTGGCCAGAGGGGAGGGGCGAGGCAGGGAATGGCGGAAAGAAGGTGAAGGGATTAGTCACAGAACATACATGAAGGACCCATGGACGTGGACAACAGTGTGGAGAGTGACTTTGGAAGTAGGGGGCGGGCTGGGTGGAGGGGGGCAAAGGGGGAAAATAGGACAACTGCAATAGTATAAACAATAAAACATTGAAAAATAAACCTTTAAAAAAAAGAACGTCGGCCCTGGCTGGTGTAGCTCAGTGGATTGAGTGCGGGCTGGGAACCGAAGGGTCCCGGTTCAATTCCTGGTCGGGCCACATGCCTGGGTTGCAGGCCAGGTCCCCAGTGAGGGCCATGTGAGAGGCAACCACACATTGATGTTTCTCTCGCTTTCTTTCTCCCTCCCTCCCCCTCTCTCTAAAAATAAATAAATAATATCTTTAAAAAAAAAAAAAGAATGTCGGATTCTCTGAATACTTGACCTCCATTTTGGTCTCGGTGCCATGCAGCCAACATTTTGGGGGAGTCGCTGTGTAGGTGGCTAGAGTAGCTCGGTCCTGCCTGTTACCCACCCGGCCACCCCTCCTGGCCTGTGGCCTGAGACCAGCTCTGCTGACAAACCAGGTCCTCCTGATCCTGTTTCTGAGTCCCCACTGTCCCCCTGGTGTGGGCTCAGGGTCCCCCACACAGTGGGTCCTCAGGAGAGGCTTGGCTGTGGCCATTGCACCTGGCCTGACCGAGGAGACCTGGGCCTGGCCCCCGGGCCAGCGGGTGGGAGCCTGCAGGCAGAGGCGGGAGAGGGGTGGGGTCGGGCCAGTCCTGTCCTTCTCCTCCTTTCATGCCACGGAGGGCCGGCTGCCCGCTCAGGGGACAGTCCACACCCTTACGCCCCTGCACCTTGGGAGGACAGTGTGGGTGGTGCCCTAGGGAGCAAATGAGGCTCCTCCCCTGTAACACCTTCTTCTCCCACAGGTTTGAAGGACCCCTTTCAGAGCTGCTGGCGGCACCTGTGAGTGCTCATGCGGATCCGTACGCTCCCTTCCCCCTCCCCGTGAACTGAGGTGGCAGGAGCGGCACCCTGGTAGACTAGATAAGATAGCATGGACTGACAGGGCGTCTTTTCTAGCACACGAGTATTCTTCCATTTGAAAAACGAGCACTGTGCTCCTAGGGAGCGTTGCATGAGAGATCATGAAGGAGCAGTGGTCCTCAATGCACAGAAAAGCCGCGAAGAGCAGGCAGAGGTGCTGCCGACTTGTGGAAGGGAGCCTGCGGGACCTGCCAGCAGCGGGAAGCAGTCTATACACACCAACGTTCAGAGCGGGGCCTGCGAGGCGTTGGTGAAAGCTGGGGCTCAGTGCCTCTGAGTGCCCGCGGGCCCTGAGCCAGGTGTCCACGAGCGTGCAGGGCCCACCCCGCCCTGCGCACTCTCCAGCCACCCTGCTGTCCTCATGCTTGTTCCACCGGGATGCTCTGTGTTCTCTCCCTGATCCCGAGCCCTCAGGGCCCCCTGGAGCCATCTCCCAGGCCACGCAGGCCCTTCCAGAACATCTCCTTCCCTTGGCTTCCCGCCGGGCCTCCCCTGAGGAGAACCCGGGAGAAACAGCTGGTGTCAGGCCAGATGTCCCCGTGTCTGTGGAAAGGTCCTGCCCTTGCAGCTCCTGCCGTCCAGCCCACCAGGCGCCCTCAGCCCCTCCTGGAAAAGGACAGAGGAAGCAGAGACGTGTGTCTTAACGACGGGGCCTCGCAGGTGACAAGGCCCGTGAGAGAACGACCCTCATCTGCCTGGGTCACCGTGGGGTCAAGCTGATCGACAGTCAGTCTCTCATGCAGGAATGAATGAGTGAGTGAATGAATGCATGAGCGAAACGGCATCCTCTGGTCACTCCCCCTTCCTCAGGGAAGACTCGGGCCTCTGTCTTTGGTGCAGTATTTCTCTCCAGCCCCAGAAGGGGCAGCTTGAGTGTCCCCAGGACAGCGTCCACCCCTGCCTCTAACCACCTGGATCTCGTCCACTCCAAGGTCCCTTTCTTGTCCTTTCAGCTGCCCACTCCTGCGGCCACGCCCTGCACATTGTCATCACCTGAAACTGCTCCACCTATGCAAGTTAATTACCGATATCCCACTCTCTTACTACAGCCAGCTGGCCTTCCCACCCTCGCGCCTGACTCCCACGGCAGGCGCTGGGGAGCACGTACACACAGACCCGCCCCACTCTCTCCTGCGCTGGCGCCTCCTCCCCACCTGGCCTCTTTTCCTGCCAGACCTGACTGTCTGAACTCCCCCTCACCATCGGCACCTTTGATTCCCCGGTGCCCTGCTCTTGCCACAAACCCCCCACCTTGTCTCGGCAAAACCCTAAGCTAGATCAGCTCTGTGATGTGTGTGTTCTCCACCTGCATCTGGGCAGCTCAGCTGCCCCAGGAAGGACCCCACAAGGGCTGACCGGCACCGCTCTTGGCACAGGGCGGCCCTCTTTCTCCAGAGGTCTCTTTGCCGTGCTCACACGCCTGTGCATACATTCCACAGCTGTGTGCTGAGCCGGCACCGTTCAAGGCTCTGGGGGGTGAGTGGTCAGCAAGGCAGGCCTGGCCCCTGCTCTCGGGAACCTACGTGCTGGTGGGGGAGACAGCAAACAGAGAAACAGCCATGGAGGCAATGTAGCTGGGGCAGCATCACCATTCTGCGGGACCTTGGGCTTTGCGGTCTTCCTTCTGTAGATGCCCTTGCCTCCTACTTCAAGAAAAGTGGTTCCCTCCCATCCCTTCTAATACCACCACCATGGATTCATCACCCCGTAGACCCTTTTGCCCCGCCGCCGCCTTTATTTTCTCACCTCGGAGGATGCGATAGGTTCCTCCTCTCTGAGGCCAGCACGGTGACCAGACAGGACCTGGCCGGGAGCGGGTCTGGCTCGGGCCGGCCAGTAGTGTGTGGGCTCCTGACTTTGTGGAGGAAAGGTTTCACAACACCAGAGCATGTGGAGAGCATGCCACTGAGAGTATGTTTATTACAGCTGGGGACAGTGAAACCAGGAAGGGCTTAGGACAGAAGTAGCAACAGGAGAGAGCCTAGGTGGGGCTGCCTTGGCTTATTGAGAACTAAAAGTCTCAGTGACAGAATGGGGCCTAGGTGGGGCTGCTCTTGGCTCACTGGAAAGTCAGAGAAATGGACCCCTCGGAGACAGGTTCAGGGGTCAGCCTGGGACAAGCTGCTGCTGCCTACTGCTCCCCCAATTGCAAGTGTCGTGGAGACCCTCAGAGTTTAGGAGACGCACGCCCGTGGGGAAAGAGGAGGGAGAAGGAGCCCTGGCTGGTGTAGCTCAGTGGATTGAGCGCGGGCTGGGAACCAGAGGGTCCCGGTTCGATTCCCAGTCAGGGCACATGCCTGGGTTGCAGGCCAGGTCCCCAGTCAGGACCATGTGAGAGGCAACCATACATTGCTGTTTCTCTCCCTCTCTTTCTCCCTCCCTTCCCCTCTCTCTAAAAATAAATAAATAAAATCTTAAAAAAAAGAGGAGGGGGAAGGGGAAAACATGGGTGTGCTCTGGGAGGCAGAAAGCACCCTGAGTCCTTCGTCTTGAGGGTTTTAAAGGCTGGGAGTTTAGGGGAGGTCTTAGGGGAGAATCTTAATGGAATATTCATCAGCTTTATGCTGATGCACCAAAATAAGACTTATTCCCTTCACTTCTGTCTGTCCTTGGGTGTGGTTAGCACTAATTGGCTCTCTGCCATCTACCCTCCTGAGTGGGTGATTTAAGCTATTTACCCTATGGTTGGGCAGAAGTTAAACTGTGAACCCCTACGTGCCCTTGGTGGGGGGAGATAGGATTTTGTGATTCACAGGATGGCGGCAAACGGCTTGGCCCTTCCTCTGTCTCAGCTTCCCTCTTCCACGTGTCCCGGCTGCCTGGCCCGTCTCAGCGCCTCTTCCTGTGCTCCCACAAATCCTCTCAAGCCGGCCATCTGTGGTCACCTCCCTTTTCCTTATAGTCTCACTGTTATTCTTCCCAAGCCTCCCCTCAGCTTGCAAATAAGCTCAGTGGCCCTCTGTCTGAACAATCATCCTCCTCGGTCCCTGAGTCCCCCTACCTGCCAGCTGATCGCTCTCCTTCCCAAGCAGGAGAACTTCTGGCACAGTCTTCGAGTCTGACTGCCACCCACACACTGGTTCACCCGACAGTGGAGGACCTACTGTGTGCTCGTTGCTGGGGTAACAGCGGGGGACATGACCAGCAAGGTCACCTACCTCAGGGAGCTCACACTCCAGGGCGGAAATAGGTCCTATACAAGTGTGGGCTTTCAGACTGAGCCAGCCAAGGACGTGCCTCTGTGGTACATGCATTGTTTTGGGCTAAAGCAAATGAGACCCGTGGGCTCAAGAGAAACTTCTGTCCCCTGCCTCCTTTCACTAGCTAGAGGAATCTGAATCAGGGACCTTGCCCAGAAGAAGAGACTATCAGAGATAAGCCTTTTGACCTGTTTGTGCGGCAGGGCAAACTAGTAATTACGGAACCTCCGCTCTTCTTACCGTCCTGCACGGACCCTTTGGAGTCCGCCTTCCCTCCTCCCTCTCCGGGTGGCACGCGTACCCCATCTTCCCTTTCTGACTTGGGATCTTTCATCGGACTCTCTCGCATCTGTGGGGTTCCCGTGCGCACCAAGTTAAAGTTGATTTCCCCTCGCCAGTCTGTCTCTTGCTGATCTGATTATTCGGCCAGCCAGAAGAACCGAGGGCAAAGTGCAGAATCTTTCCCCTTCCCCACACAAGTCAACAGGTAAATGAAAATGAGGAATTCACACGTTTGTTCACAGTCCTATGAAGAAGGGGCCATGAGACCGAGAGCAACTGGGGAAACCCACTTTGAATGCGGTTCTCCCTGGAGGAACGACAGGCCTGCCAGTTCAGAATGACCCAGATACCTGAGGAGCAGAGAGCAGGGCGTGTGGGGACACGGGAGCAGGAAGTGCAATGCCTGGTGGCAGAAAACTGCCTGGCTTCGTCAGGGAAGGGGCGTGTGGGCGGGATGTCCCCTCCTGTGTCCACCGAGGCCTGGGTCATTCATTGTGATTGATGTGCAGCATTCAATGCCGGGATCCTTCGGTGCATCCGGATGGACATCTATTTCGAGCGTTGGGTTACTATGGTTGATGCTGTTGAGAAGGCTCGTGTCTAGGTCTTTTGTTGAACGTGCCGGCACATTGCTGTTGAATATGTATCTGGGAATCAAATCGCTGGCCCTAGGGTTTACGTGTGTTCAACTTGCATAGATAATGGCTTTCCAACGTGATCCCACTAATTCACACACCCACCAGCCATGGCACACACCCACCAGCCATGGCACACACCCACCAGCCATGTGGGATCATTCTTGTCGCTCCACATTCTCCTTGGTGTTGTCGGAATTTTTCGTTTTAGCCATTCAGATATGTGTGTAATAACACTCATTGTGGTTTTGATTTGCATTTCTCTGATGACTAATTATGTAAAGGACACTTTCATGTGCTTATTAGTCATTAATATACTAATATATTTTTATTGGATTTTTTTTATGAGTGAGTTGCAATAGTTCTTTATGTATCCTGGACACCAGTCCTCTGTCAGCTGTGTTTTGTGAATATTTCCTCTCCATCAGCAACTGTGTCTTTTGATGATTAGAAGTTTCTAATTTCGATGAACTCGAATTTACCATTTTTTTTATGATTATGAGGTTTTTTTGTGACCTAAGAAACCTTTGCCTATCCCCCGAGTCACAAGATACTCTCCTGTTTCTTTTAAAAGGCTTTATGGTTAGCCCCGGCCAGCGTGGCTCAATTGGTTGGGTACCATCCTACAAACCAAAAGGTGCCGGGTTCAATTCCCGGCCGGGGCACGTGCCTGGGTTGCAGGTTTGGTCCCCAGTAGCGGTGCATGCAAGAGGCAACTAATTGATGTTTCTCTCCCTCTCTTTCTCCCTCCCTTTCCCTCACTCTAGAATCAATGGGAAACAAATTCTGAAAAGCTTTATGGTTTTAACTTTGATGACTTACGGTTTGTGATCTATTTTGAATCATATTTTTTGGTACGGTATGCAATAGGATTCAAGCTCCATTTTCCCCATATGGATATCAACTTACCCAGTGTTGTTTGTTAAAAAGAATTTTCTTTTTTCGTTGGGTTGCCTTTGTTAAAAATCAGATGATTACATTAATTGGCATCTACTTCTGGGCTTTTTATTTTCTTCCCTGCCATGTGCATTGATTCTTACTCCAGAATCACACTATTTTTATTTATAATATGTCTTGAAATTCGGTGGCATGAAGTACTCTTTATTTTTCTTCTCCCAAGTGTTTTCAGAAAAACAAACAAACAACTCTTTGCATTTTTACACATTTTAGAATCAGTTTGCTAATGTCTATCAAAAAATAAAAGTAAAATTTTTAAAGCCTGTTGGGATCTTGATGGGGGTTGCATTGTATCTATAAATTAATGTGATGAGAATGGACGTCGCAACGATAAATCTCATCCCGAATTATTTAGTTGTCTCCCCCAGTTCTCCTCCAATCCACCGCTATCTTCCCTCTTGTTTGACTCTGAAACTGGGAGCCCCCTGGACACTGCCCTTTCCCTTAGCCCTAACAACAGTCATTAAGGGCTGCTGATGCCTCTCCCTAACCGGCTGCTGGACCCAGGCCCACCTCTTCGCTACTGCTAGTACTATGCCGATGCAGGCCTTCTTGGACTCTCCCGGGTGCCTAACTAGCTGGACCCCACAGATCCAGCTGCACACCAGCCTCAGAAAGACTGCTTGTGCACATATGACCCTGCCACTCTGCCTGGAAGCCCATTAGCTCCAGGGTGAAGTCCGATTGCCTTAACTTGAACTTCACCATGTTTATGGCCTGGCCGTTTCCTACCTTTTCAGCTGTGTTTCCTGAGACTCCCTGTACTTCCTTTTTCTGAAAGCCTCTCCAGCCCCTCCTTGGCCTGATCCTATGCTCTGGACACAGGACTGGCTACACAATGTACAGCCCCTTATCTAAAGATTATGAACTACTTCGGTGCCCCGGCCGGGTGGCTCAGTTGGTTGGGGCGTCGTCCCGTGCACCAAAAGCTTGCAGGTTCAATCCCCGGTCATGGCACATCTAGGTTGCAGGAGGCAACCAATCAGTGTTTCTCTCTCACATTGATGCTTCTCTGTGGGTGTGTGTCTAAAATCAATAAACATATCTTTGGGTGAGGATTAAAAAAGTTGAAAAAATTATTAAGAACTTCAAGAACTTACACCAAGTGTGCAGCCTTCCTGACGTGGGGCCTGTGTGACTGCACTGGCCCTTCGCATGTCCCACACTTGTCATCGTCTCTGTCACTGTGGGACAGGCAGCCCCGGAGCTCTGGAGAGCCCAGGCAAGCCATCCATGAAGGGAGCTGCTTTCTTCTCAAGTCAATGGCTTTGTTTTTTGTTGTAACCTGATCATTTTAAATGCTCTTCGAAAGTAGTCTATTCACCAGCATTATAATATAATTAGTTCTGAAAACAGTCAACAAATGCCTATAGGTGAGGCCTACTGTGACCAGGACCGGGAGAGCTCTGACCTTGGAGTTGAAATGCCAGCCAGCAATTCCATCACAGAGGCAGAGGCTGCAGTAAGCTTTCAAGCGCAGAAGTCACCTTGTTTGTGTCCCGTGTGGTGTAATCAACCTGCACTTATCCTCGGGAAACAACTGTTCTTATTCAAAGCATTCGGTTCATGAAACACTCCGAAATGTCTCCTGCCTAGTAGGCTAGAAGTGCATGCACACTTGCACTTGGTGTCATGTACACAAAGTGTCTGTGTGACGGCAGGAGGACATGGGAAGGAGGGAGCATCCCACTATCTGGGGCTGGGTGTGGGGTGTTTCCCGCCTGCTGGTTCAGGGCCCAGACTCTAGGGAGAGTCTTTATGGTCAAGTCTAGTAATTCTTTCAATATGTCTTATGCTCAGCTTCCCTGGCTTGATTTCTCCCCACCCAGAGCTCTTGAGCAGAGTGGACGATGTCTTATGCAGCCTTTTGCTCTGAATATTCACAAGGCCTGGCAATAGGTCAGTAAATGTTTGGCTGATGAATAAAATAGAAAGGGGAAAAGGAGGGAAGGAAACAGAAGAGTGATTTCAGGGTTAGATTCTTTTATCTTGTGGAAATAAGATAACTGACATTACTTCCTGCCGCCACCACCTAAAGCCAACCAGCACGCAAAAAACAGCCTCACTCCATCCAAAGTCCAACTTAGCCGTGACCAGTGTGGCTCAGTTGGTTGGGTGTCATTCCACAAAGTGAAAGGTGGCCAGTTCGATTTCCAGTCAGGGCACATGCCTGGGTGGTGGGTTTGGTCCCCAGTAGGGATGCGTACAAGAGGCAACCAATCAATGTCCCTCACATCCATGTTTCTCCCCTTCTCTTTTTCCTGCTCTCTAAAATAAACAAATAAATAAAACCTATAAACAAACAGATAAATAAATAAAATCTTTTTTAAAGGTCCAGCTTAACTTTGTCCATAATGTAGATAATAACTCATTCTTGTTCGTTTAAGACATTTAATGACTATATTAATAATACCAATGAAAACAACAATACATTTCTATCTATAGCATTTATGGCTTATAGTTTTATTATAACATGCATATAACATTAACCATTTTCACTTAGCTGTCCATTCATTTATTCATTCCACAGACACTGAGTGCCTGTTATGTGTCGTAACAAAGGCATACATTTCCATGGTCAAATATTTTGTAGTTTATCATTGGCCATTTGTGGATTTAAGCACAATAAAAAAGTCAGTCTTTCTGACTGTAAAAATACTAACCTTACATTTCTCTCTCTTTTCTGCTCAAGATGTGTGAGACGAACGAAAGGTGTAAGGGGAAGCCGTGTAAAGGCAAAGAGCAGCACCGTGTGCAAACTGCCCGTGCCCCCTGAGAATGCTACCTGTGCCTAACGCACACTCCGAAACCTGCCGGCGGTCCAGCCCACAGGGCAAGACTTACAGAGCAATGCCTTCCTTTTGTGCAGCAATGTCATCAGCAGAAGTCTGCCTTCTAGAAGCTTACAGCCTAAAGCAGACATACCGACAAACGTCTGAACTATGTTGGACAGGTAGGAGTCACTCCATATTTGTTGAATGAATATATGAATGGATATGGTTATAGTGCATATGATCAAGAGTAAAGTATTAGGCCCTGGCTGGTGTAGCTCGGTGGATTGAGTGCGGGCTGGGAACCAGAGGGTCCTGGTTTGGTTCCCTGTCGGGGCGCATGCCTGGGTTGCGGGCTGGGTCCTCAGTGGGGGCCATGTGGGAGGCAGCCATGCATTGCTGTTTCTCTCCCTCTCTGTCTCCCTCCCTTCCCCTCTCTCTGAAATAAATAAATAAAATCTTAAAAAAAAAGAGTAAAGTATTAAAAGAAGCACAAAAAAATCAAAAAAATTTACAGTAAGTCCTAAAGCTATTCCAGTTCAATTTAAACAAGGTTTTTACACATAGTAGTAGCTGCATACATGCATGCTTAGCTGATTTCGTTTCTCAAATCCTAGCTATAAGCCAGGAGTCTGGTGCATGGGGGGAGGAATGCTTCTCTTTTTGCCTCAGTGGGAGAGTTAACGTGCTGGATGATGACGATGACGACGACGACGACGACGACAATGACTATACAAATTGTTGCAGTAGGCAGAATTCTAAGATGACTCAAGGACCCTCGCCCTTGTATAATTCCCTCCTCTGTGCATATGAGACCTTATGCTAATTTCATGTCAGAGGAGATTTTGCAGATGCAACTAAGGCTACTAATCAGTTGACCTTGAGATAGAGCCTCCTCACCTCCTCCCACCAGCCCTTTAGAGGAAGAGCTCTCTGGGCTGGAGGCAGAAGAAGAAGTCAGAGCGCCCCCCTCTGGCTGGCCTGGAAGGAAGCCAGTGAGCATCCCTGTTGTGAGTGCCGTTGGGATGGGAAGCCCAAAGCCCCAGGATGGGATGGTCCCTGGGAGCTGAGAGCAGTCCGGGCTGACCGCCAGCAAAACCAACAGACACCAAACAGGAGGTCTCGGTGTGACAATGGCAGGAGACAACGGGACGGAACCCGGGGGCTGATCTCTCCCTGAGCCTCCAGAGCAGAACTCACGAGGGCCAACACTTTCGTCTCCACCTTGATGTGCCCTGAGCCACGGAACCGAACCACGGCGTGCCGCCTCCTGACCTCCAGAACCGTGAGCCACCCAGTCTGTGTGATCTGTGCTACATGACGAAAAATTCATCCAGTCGTCCATGGTATGTTAAGGTGCAGACAATTCCTCCACGTTATGAATAAACTCAAGTGATCATTGAGGGTCTGTGAAGCACAGTCCTTGGGTCACCCCTCAGAGTAGCATCTTCCTCTCTCATTCAGTCCACAAATACGTATACTTGTCCTATTCTCTGTGTTGCATATAATTGCATATATAGCCATCGGATGGGTAAGGTCCCTGCTCTCACGGGGCTTCCATTCCAGCGGACAGGTAGCAATCAGAGTATAAAACCATTGCATGTCGAGGAGCCAGACCATTTCAGATGATAAATGTGATAAAGACGATACAGCACCGGGATGTGATCGAGGCTTCTGGGGCGTAGGGGGAGCCGCTGTGGGTCAGAGGCGGCATCTGGGGGGGAGGTGACATTTCGGCACCGGAGGTCCGGAGGGCTCCAGGTAGCCAGCATGTGCGAGCTGAGGCCAGAGCCTTCCAGGCAGAGAGAACAGCAAGTGCACAGACGCTGAGGCCAGAAAAGCAAGACAGCAAGGTGGCTGCAGTCCCTGAGAGGCGCTCTCAGAGAAGGTCGGAGAGCTGGGCTGAAGCCAGGCAGCGCCGGTTCTTGTCAAAGTGAGGGAGGAGTTGAGATTTAAAGGTGTGTGCACAGGTAGTAAGCAGGGGAGTAATACCATCTGATGCAATATTTTAAAGATTTCTCTGATAGTTGAGGGGAGAGCGAGCCAGTGCAGGGGAGAATGGCAGCTGAGAGACCATCAGGCAGGCGCTGGGGTTAGCCTGGGGGCAGTGACTTGGCCAGGAGTGTGGCAGTGGCAATGGCAATGGCAGTGCAGACTCCAGAAAACCTTCTTTGAGACGAAGCAGATAAGACTTTCTGGGGGATTTGATTTGGAGCGGTGAGCACCTTGATGGGGGACGATTCTATTTATTGAGATGCGGAAGGCCAGGGATGAGGTTTTCTAGGTGAAGTTGGGAAATCTACCCACAACATATTGTAATGCTTTGTAGAGAGAATGCAGAAACAGATTCTAGAAGAAACAGAGCCGCTCCACGGGCTGGGCAGGAGCGGCACTGCAAGCCTAGCCGCCTCAGTGTGGACAGGTCAATGTGCCCCTCTGGCAAAGCTGGGCGGGGTTTATTCCAAGGCTCCACCTAGGCAGCTGTTCCTAACCTTATTTGGGTCTCTTTAGGAATCTATTGATTGACAACTCTATTTGTTCCAGCTCACGATTGTTCCAAAGAAAACAGGTATTTCACATCTGTGTTGGGGGCGGGGTTTAGAACCCCTTGAAGCCCACCCATGCTGTGCGCTCCCACAGCGGACAGGGCCCCGCCTCTCTTACTGCTGCTTGGTTTCTGAGCTGGCTCCCTCGCTTTCCTGAGGATCCTGTGAGCCTCTCAACAGCCTGGCGCTGAATTCCTTTTCCTTTTAGATTGGCCAGGGTTTGTGAATTGTTTACAACTAAGAACTTGGCACATACGGGATATAAGCATAGAACAGGGAAATGGGCAAAGAGGATGAGGATGTGAGGAAGGGGAGGAGGAGGGGGAGGAGAAGGAGGAGGAGAGAGTGATGGGCAGTTGCCCAGGCTATATGCCTCCTGCTCTCTCATGCAACTCGTGGCAAATTTGTGTTTTTCTTTTTAAATTTTCAAACATATGGAAAAGTTGAGAAAACAGTATTTTCAACAATTCACATACCCCTTACACAGATTGCACCATTATTAACATCTTCGGGCCAAGTTTATTTTTAGTGAACCTCAATTTTTCTCATTTTCCTTATTTTCCTCATTTGCAATACTGGTAAATTAATACTGCCTTCCTCGAAAAGTTTTAGAAGATGAAAAAAGGTAAGTTGTGCAAGACATTTCACCTAGCATGCCTATCGTGCTTGCAACGAACTTCAGGGATTTTATTATTATTAACCCTCTCGACACACACTTCGGGAGCATCCATATGGGCTGAGACTTCGGAGGCATCACAGAGCTGATGACGTGTCCTGCAGCCTGGGTGTCCATAGGGACGTAGGTGAGTAAATTCAAAAAATTGTGATATAAGATGGTTATTCTTCAACCTGGACTTGCGCTCAGTGTGTAAGTGAGGAAGAAGTCTCAAACTCCCAATGCTGGCTTCACTCTTTTTTATAGAGACTTCCCTGGGAAACCATCTTCGGGGGACAGCAAAGTTGCAGATGTGCGGCAGAGCTCCACGTGCACTTTGCCACCTGCCCTTGGCCTTGCCGTCTCACACGGCCATGGCAGAGGCACCAAACCAAGATGTTAACACGGTACAATGATGTTAACCAAACTGCAGATTGTCCCCTAACGTCCTCTTTCTGTCTGGGAGCCAGTCCAGGACACCACATTGCACTTAGGACTTGATTCTTTTTAATGTTTTACTTAAAGCTGTAGAACCATACACCTAGCTCTAAGTTTATTATGCTTTTAGCTCTTCTACACCAAAACAAATGTATACATTAAGTTCAAGCAAAACCTTAAAACTTCCAACCAATATAGTTCCAATTAATGTGATGATTGACGCGGTTTTGATGAAAACCAGTTGCTGCTTTGCTAAATGAGTCTGCGGCCGTGCCACGCCCTGAGTCCTGTTGCATTCTCTACCGCTACTCAATTCGGTTGATTTAATTCTTCCCATCGCTGTCCTCTGCTTGATCAATTGCACAACCTTTATTCACACAGGAGGCATGACATCACAGGACTTTGACTTGTCTCTCTCTCATGATTCCTCACTCCACCCCCCTCTCCTTCTCACAGCTGAGCTGAGACACTGGAATTAGGAGCACATGTAACCAGTGAGCTGTGAACTTAAATGTCGACTTGGGCTGACTCAGAGCGGTAGTACTTTTCAGAAGATGGCCACCCAGATCATCGGAGGTGCTTATTTCCATTGTGCAAAAGGTTATTGTTGACATAGAAAAAAAGCCTAAAGGTTACTCTGAGGATACAACCCTAAGCCCCAGGTTAGGGAAGACTGCGGTGAGATTATGTACAGAGTACGATGTGAACTGAGATAGTTAAGGCCTCCTGGAGAGGAAGGACGAACGGGAGTTACCAAGGTACGCACAGGCAGGGAATGAAAACTGCTCGGAGGAGCAGGAGCAAAGGCATGAACAGGGTGAGCAAGCAGCTGGTATTTTTCAAGCCATAAATAATTCATCTTGGAGAGTCTAGGGAGTGAGGGGCGGGGGTGGGAGAGGGGGCAGTGAAGGGGCAGCTCGGGCCCTGTGACCCGGGAAGTTCCGAGCAGCCGGCAAAGGTGTTCAGATGTGTCCTCTCAGGCTTTAGGAGAACGACACAGTTTTGAGTTAGAGTGTGACATGATCAGGTTTGCCCATTAGAGAGATGACTTTGTCTCCTCTGGGAGACAGCTGTGAGGCAGGAAAACCAGAATAAAGGGGTTGCAGTGGGCCAGGTGGGCGGGGGTGAGGGTTTGGACTCCTGTGGCTGTGGGAACAGGGAGCATGAATCTGACATCTGACAGCTGGAATCAAAGGGATTTCAGGTGGATTGGCCGTGGAGGTAAAGAACTGGGAGAGGAATTTTGAAGATCCCTTGTAGGTTTCTGGAATGGCAACCAACAATGAAACATTTAAGGTTAAATGGAGTCTGCCACTTAACTATTTTTTTTTTCTGGGACAATTTTCAGTGTTTTGGCTCCCAGGAGTGAATGACAGGAGCTAACGCTTACACAGGGCTTACTGTGTCGGGCACTGTTCCAAGTGCTTCCTACGTGCTGTGTGTTCCTGAACTAAAAGCCTGTCAATGCGAAGTTGCGCCGTTCCCTCCTGTGCCACCAGAGGAAAAAATAGTGTCCATTAAACATGCCTGACATGCAAACCACATCCTTATTTCAGGGATGTTAAAAATACATGTCTTGGACTCAGTGATCCATGGCATATATTCCTGTATCTTTATAACAGCCCATTGGGTATGAATGAGGAGTCAGAGGCAGGCAGAGTTGAGATTAACTTGCTGTATCCGGGTGCTGTCGGGTAGCCAGGACTTGGACCAGGCAGTGTGGCTGTGGAGCCTGAGCTTTTAGCTCCAAGCATAGGCATCTAATAAAACATTATATTCGAGTTCATGGCAGCCTATGGCCTGAGTGCCAGTGTTAGAGGTGATACTAGAAACTCCAGAGGATCCTCACTGTCCTGGGGGCGGGGGTGGGAGAGGGAAGCAATGTAGAGGGCTCAAGCCCTCAGGCCAGTGACTATAGGAACAGCTGTCCTGGCACCAAAGACCAAGAACACCTTGTTTTATCTCATGGGAAACACTGTGGTCCCTCGTGTGTGGTCCCTGACTCTAAGCGCTGACATTTCTTGTGAGAGAGACTGGCTGTGTAAACAGACGTGTTTGAAGCAATAATCGTCTGGCACAGAGCCACACTGTTTTCATTACCCAAGGCCAACATGTATGGGACAAAGAATTAGGACTTCGGGTCAGGATGAAGAGTGATGAATTAATTGATTCATTTTTACCAAGACATATTTACTGGCAGTGTGCTGTATCCAGGCACTGGGGCGGTGTCAGGGAACCCACAGATGAATTAACACATCCTGTCGTCAAGTCTAGGGGGAGGGGTGGTCAGAAAAGTACATCACAATCCAATTGCAAAGACAATCGCCATTGATTTCTTTCAAAAACCATTAAAAATAATCCAAGGATGAGGAAGTGGTGAAGGTAGAGCTGAGACGCGATGGTCATGTGTGCATTGTTGAAGCTAGGTGATACATACATGAGTTGATTGTGCTATTAAACTTTTAAATGTTACAAAATTTTCCTATAGTAACAAAAATGAGGGAGAAAGAAAATAACAGAGTGAAATGTATGTTCAAAAGGAGCCCATCCCAAGTTGAATTTAAAAAAGTAACAAAGTTTTATGGGCTCTTTAAAAATGACATTTTAATTAGCCTGGAGAGGCTGCGGCGACTTAAGGAAGCCAGGGTGCCTGCAGAACCCCCTGAAGCACAGATATTTGGTAGAGCGTTACGGTCAAGTTCATTGCCGTTGTGCTTGTAGGATGTGTTCCTTGCATTTCGATAATAAAAACCTACCAAAAAAAGATAGAATTGCCCTAAAGGTATTTATATAGTTCAGTGAAAGTACAGGAGAATGAGCAAAATACTCGAAAGGTGAGTTTTGAGGAGCTGATAGGTTGTGGGTATAAGAAGCGCAAGGCATTCCAGAGTCCAGATTAGCACGGGCAAAGATTCAAAATCCGAAAAATGAAAGCGATGCTAATGAAACAGGAGGCAAAATGAGGGCTCAGTGAGACACAGAGTTGAAGAAAGTCAAGTGAAATGTCTAGGGCCCTTAGTTATTAAAGTTAGGAGCAGGACATACCTACATAGAGCTCTTAAAAAGTGACAAGACACTACGGTTTTTACAGCCAATGGGCTTTTACAAGACACTTGAAAATAATAAAAGGAATAATTTTGTGCATAAAAATCATTAAAAATGTCTTGGAAGTCATCCTGCATATTTTGGGAAATAAGCATTTTCTATTTTTATGACTTGCAAAAAGAACTACCTGGTTACCGCTCCGAAGCCCGGGCTCTTTCTGCCCTGCCATGCTGCCTCCCCAGGGCGGACGGCAGTCCTGCATCTTTCCTCAAAGACAGTCTCCGACAGAAGGTGGAGTTTGGACCCAGACTGTGATGGTTATAATAAAGACAGGATTGCTAAACCCAGAAACCCTTACCCTGCCATGAAGTAGTATAGGCTGTACTCAAAGTGACCCCCTTGGTTACCTTAACCTGGTTAACCCACACTTTCCCGTCAAGTTTTTATCTAAGCCAAGAATTCTCAAGTCCTAGGCAACAATATGAGGTTCTCTATGAAACTGAATCAACAGTTTGTGAACTTTGGAAACAACAGGTATATGAGGGGTTGTCTGTCATTACTGCTGTACACACGTCCCAAAGGACATTGGTGCAAATCCACTCTTCCCTGATCTCCACCCCTTCTTTCACTATTTTTTTAAAGTATGCTTTTCTTTTATTTCCTTCCATAGTGGATGAATGTCTAACAAACCCAGACCAAAATATCATTTTAAACACATCAATTTTAAAGAGCCTTTATTTGTAATGTAAGGTTGCAAAAACACTGGAGAGAAAACACACTGCCCATCAGGAGATGAGTGGATAAAAAAGCTGTGGCCTGGCACAGCTCAGCTGGTTGAGCATATCCCAGAAAAGAGAAAGGTGGGCGGTTTGATTCCCGACCAGCGACACCCCTGGGTTGTGGGCCGGGTCCCTGGTTGGGAGCGCTAAAGAGGCAAACAGATCAATGGTTCTCTCACACATCAATGTTTCTCTCCCTCTCTTTCTCCTTCCCTTCCCCTCTCTCTAAAACTAAAGGAAACGAAAAGCTGTGCTACATACACGCAATGCAACACTACTTGACCATAAAAGAGAAGGAAATCTTATCATTTGCTACAGCATGAATGGATCTAGAGAGTATTATGACAGGTGAAGAAAGCCAGTCAGAGGAAGACAAGTACCATATGGTTTCACTCATATGTGGAATCTAATGAGCGAAATAAACAAACAAAATAGAAACAGACTCAGAGATCCGGAAAAAACAGACTGACAGCTGTCAGAGAGGAGGGGAGTTGCGGGGGGGCTGGGTGAAAATGGGATTAAGTAAAAAAAAAAAAAACCCCACAAAAATACCCTCATAGACAGACAACAGTGTGGTGATTACCAGAAATGGGATGGGGGAGGCAGGGGAGGGTAAAGGGGCAATAAATGGTGATGGAAGGAGACTTGACTGGGAGTGGTGAACACATAATATACAAAATACACAAATAATGTACTTTAGAACCATACCCCTGAAACCTATATAATTTTACACACACACACTCACACACTACCCTCCACTTCCACTCTGAATCCCCTCCACCGAGCTCGCAAGGCCCAAGAGCCCCAACGCCGCCGGCCCGCCCGGAACCGCGACACTTGGGTTTGGGCAGCGACTCTAAGGGCTTCCTGCCGCTCAGGACGTTGAGAGGACGGAGAGCGGCTTCCGGCCCTCGCCGGCGGGGTCACTGGCAGCCCCGCCGCGCCCCCGATTCTCGCCCGCTCGGCTCTGCCTCTCCCCATCCCTAACTCCACCTTGCTCCCTCTTCCGGAAACCGGCGCTTTCCGGCGCCGGAAGTGCGTCATCAGTCAGTGCCGGCGCTGCACGCCACACGCCGCTGAATCCCTGAGAGCTGATGCTAGTGGCAGCGACCTGGACTGGAGCGTGGGTCGGCGCTCTTTCGCGACACCATGCAGGTCTCCAGCCTCAACGAGGTGAAGATTTACAGTCTCAGCTGCGGCAAGTCCCTTCCTGAGGTGAGTCACCGGGGGACCCCGCGGGGAGCTCCTGTGGACGTTCGCAGCCGCTGTCCCACCGAGGAGGAAACCGGGGCAGGTTGATTGAGCGACATTTCTCCCTCGTTTTACTGCCCGTTCATCAGGTGTTTGTTGAGTACCTTTTAAGTGCCAAGTTCTAGAAATAACAGGCGTGAGCAAGGCGAAGGCGGGCCTGGGTTCTGCAGAACCGATGCTGTAGAGGGCAGCGGTTTCAAACTTGCTGCACGTCACTTGATTTCGTTGGGTCCTAGGCATCAGGGTTCTAACGGGCAGGGAAGATGGGTGATTCTCCTGTGTTCTCCTGCTTACATCATGCAGCGGACCCAGTGAGGTGACCCATCCAGGGTCACACACCGAGGCTCTGAAGTTTGTTTTTTCTTTCTTATAAGTGATGGTCAGGTTTCTACACAAGAGGACGCTTTTTGCAGAAGCTCCGTCCCGTTCTCAGATTCCTTGTTAGATTGTGATTTTAAAACATGCTTCTTTATTGCTAGCATGCTGCTGTTGGTTCCAGTCCTGCCCTTGGACGTCAGACTCCACCTAGTTGTTCTTCCATGTGGCCACCCCTGAAAGATTGGGAGCCTGTGATTAGATTCTTTCTTTCTTCTTGGAATTCAGGTTAAATAATTCTCTGGCTTCCAGCTGTTCTTTGAACACCAAGACCCTTCTCGAATTTTTCGTTCCACGCATTTGTTGAGAAGTGACTTCTTGTAGGCAACCCTGCTCTGAGTGCCGGGTACATGGGACCATGCTGGGGAAAAGGGTTAACAGGGGAGCAAAAGGAACACTTCTGATGAAGTGATATGTGCTGTGAGTGATGAGTGACTTGCAACTGTTGCAGGTGAAGTGTTTTGGAGAAAGCCTTCAGGAGGGGCCTCTTTACAAGAGGTGACGTTTGGGCGGAAACTCGAACTGTAAAAAGGAGCTGGTCACATGAAAGTGTGGGGAAGTTTTCGATGCTGAGAGAACAGAAAGCCTAAATGCCCCTCAGTGGGCACACACTTGGCACATGGGAAAAACTGAGAGGCAAAGGCATGAGAGCGATATGTGGAATGAAGGGAGGAAAGGGGGGCAGATGAGGCTGGAGAGTCGACCTTGCACGCCAGGGTGAGAAGTTAGGGTTTTCCTGGTGCTGCTGGAAGTCACTGTTGGGTTTTAAACGGGGATGCTGTGTGGCGGGTGACCACAGCGGGGGAGAGACAAGTGGGGACCAGTCATGTGGTCCAGCTGAGAGATCTGTGGCTCGGGCTGGAGCGGTAGCAAAGAGGATGGTAAGATGCCGTGGGTTTCGGGAGGTGGGCTGATGGGGCTTGCTAATGGATTGGATGGTGGCGAGGAGAAGTTGAGATGAAAGAAAGGAAGGACTCGAGAGAGCTCTTAGGTCCGGGATCTGAACATCTGGGTACATGGTGGGCAAAAAGAATCAAAAGTTTTGTTTTGGGTATTTAAGGTTTGGCATTCTAGTAAATGTCAAGTGGAAATGTTGAGTAAACAGCTGTGCATACAGTATGGTAGTTTCTCTGAGTCTTTTAAGTAATTCTAACTTAACAAATCGCTTACGTTCCTCTACCTACTTCACGTTAGATCCAGTGGGTTTTTTTTTTTTTCTTTTTAACAGTGAGGCACCTGTTTAGTGTGAGAATCAGCTCATCAGCATTTCCAGAGCTCTTTTCCTAGGTTTCTGATTAAGTTACAGGACAGTGGCAAAGTACAATTCTTTATTAGCTAGGATTTTATAGAATCCAGAGGCGATGGCTGAAATTAGTGGCAACTTTCAGTTCTTTGGTGAACTTTATTTTTAACTTTAGACTTATTTGTTCCTGCCCACGTGGATATTAGGCTCATGTGCCCTGCTGTGGTGTTGTCCATTTGCACAGAAACTCCCGAAGGAACTTTCCTTCCTTCCCATCATCGCTGTGGTAGAGATTTCTAGGCTTTCAGGGCCCCAGGCTCTGATGTAGAAGGGAGTCTCCGTCTCTTCCCTTTCACTCCAAGCTTTTTCACAGACTGTGTGAGACCGCTGCTGTGTCAGCCGCCCCCATGTAGAGCAGAACTTCCTGAGAAGAGGAAATTAATCCCCTATTAGAGAGGCAGCCATGGTAATATACCGTTATCCTGCTTGTGTTACGTTGATGTGAAAGAATATATCGACTGCTCATCACTTTTAGCATCACCGTTAATTGAAATATTACTGCCCAAAATAAAATCAAAGGCCAACATAAACCTATAAATGTGTTCCATATGTTAGATATAATGTTTGAGGCTTACTGTTTTCTCTTAGATTTATGAGATGAATTATTTTTGTCTTGTATAAAACATGGTAGTTCTAAAAATTTATTGTCTATTATATGCGAATATGTACAAGAAAATCTAGATGTGTTAACAATAGGGTTAGGATTACAGAATATTTTTACTTTCTATGTTACATATTTATATAAGGTTTAAATGTGAGCATGTGTTAGTTTTGCCAGCAGAAAAACAGTTCAAGCATGTTTTAAAACGAAGCCTCTCCGTTCTCTTTAGTGGCTTTCCGACAGGAAGAAGCGAGCGCTGCAGAAGAAGGATGTTGGTGAGTGTCCCTTCCCCATTCCGGCCATGCTCGACACCCCGGTGCAACCCGCCGCTCATTTGTCGTTACCATCCTTAAGTGAGGTTGACGCAGGTGCAGCAGGAAACAAGTGTTTGCTCTTCCATCTTAAAAAATCGTTTGTTGTGGTCGATGTGTTCCTGGTGAGTGTGGGATTGATTTTACTACTTAAAGCTAACAAGCTAGCTTTTTACTGTTTCGTGGATAATAGCAGATGTACTCCTGGGTCAGAGACAAGGACTCCGTCTCCCACGTGACACAGCACATCGTGTGAGCGTCAGCTTACCTGCCAGGGTCCCTCGCCTGAAGTCCCACGGGGCAAGCAGTGTGACCCAGACGCATGTCTGCCTGCAGAGGGTCTGCGTGGCAGCTGAGGAGGAAGCGCACTGCTTTGAAAGCAGGCAGTGAGAGAGCCCGCTCCTCGTCTGGAGCAGCCGCGCTGCTGCGCCTGTCGGGTCCCCAGCTGCATACCCAACCCTGAGAAGGGCTCAGGTGAAGGAGTGGCCAGGGCCTCGCGGTCCTGCCACACCCAGAAGATGAGTAGGGATGTCAGAGACCCACGGGGACTGTGTCCTGACGGTCCCACCATTGCTTTGTTCTTTGGTGTAGCACAATCTTTGTTTGCTAAGTCCATTTGCAGTTTTTGCGAGACCGAGACAGTGACCATTTTCATTCTGAACAAAGTAATTTACATGCAAGACATGTGAATGTGAACAATAAAAGGTCATGGCTGAAGATTTTGATTCTTTAAGCTACGGCAGCAGGGAAGATAGGCATGTAAGATCAGCTTTTAAATTACTTTGGACAAATTTGCATTATATCTTCTCCATTATAATTTTTTTATATCTGAATGATGACTTACCTTCTCATTATTTTATTTGTTGTTCTCTAAAAATCAAAAGACCTAAGATATTAAAGAATTTTCTCTATGAGAGGTAAACCCCCAAGGCAAGCATGTTGGAAGAGTGGACTTCGTGTAGTCCTGGCATTGGAAATTTAGAACTTTCAGTCAAAGGAGAACAACAGTTGCTGCTTCAGCAACGTTGACTGGTCCCGTTCCTTCTCTCTCTCACTCCAGGTGAGGGTACTGGCACGCGGGAGAGCGTTCGGAGTGCTGACGGGAAAGTACTTCGCCGACTGTTTCTGTCAGCCCATCGCGAACCTGCTCTGTGTCTTCCAGATTGAGTGGGCCGCTCCTACGCAGTCGGTCTGAGCCTTGTGTTTGTATTTAATGGACAAGGCAGTGATGGGCCATAGTCCTTTTTAAAAAAACTATTTATTTTTTTTTTATTGATTTTAGAGAGAGGGGAAGAAGGGTGGAGAGAGAGAGAGAGATCTGTTTGTTGTTTCACCTATCTCTACATCCGTTGGCTGCCTCCTGCATGTGCCCTGACCGGGAACCGAACCTGCAACCCTGGCACATTTGGATGATGCTCCAACCAACTGAGCTACATGGCCAGAGCTAAACAGTTCTTATAATAGGCACATTGTTATGATAGCAGCCAGCAAGAATCTACACTTTTTTAAAAAGATTTTATTTATTCATTTTTTAGAAGGAGAGGAACGGAAGGAGAGAAAGCGGGGGAAAGAAACATCAATGTATGGTTGCCTCTTGTGCGCCCTCTACTGAGGGCCTGGCCTCGAACCCAGGCCTGTGCCCTGACTGGGAATCAAACTGGTGACCCTTTGATTCGCAGGCCAACACTCAGTCCACTGAACCACACCAGCCAGGGCAGAATCCACACTTTCTTGTAGGAGAGAACCAGTTTTTATGAGAGCCAGTTTAGGGTTTTAGTTCAGAGATATCTCAAAGTCTTCCTCTAGCCTGAATCCTCTTGGCTGTAGATCAGTGGTGCCAACAGGAGCAAGGTGGTAGCCATTTCTTATGTAACTTAAGATTTCAAAGGTTTAAACTTATTATTTAGAAAAAAGCATGGTAAGATTTTTGTCTTAGCCATGATTGAATAACGATAGTGGGTTAATGTTATTCTGTTCCCTCATTATCCAGGTCTTAAAACCTGATGTTTCCCAATTAGTGCAGGAAAGTAATGTGTGAGCTAAGAAGAAACCGTGCTGTGTGGCGGTGGGGCTGTGTGTGTGTGGGGGAGTTCCCGAGGCTTGGAAGCACGGGACCTTGCAGATCTGTGTGTGGTGACCGCGCTGCATGCGGTGTCTTCCTGTGATGTGGTCACGTGGTCATTAGGTCAGCTGTTTGTTTCCTCTCTTTGTAGATGTCCGCAGAAGAATTGAACTTATTCAGGATTTTGAAATGCCTACTGTTTGTACCACTATTAAGGTTTCAAAAGATGGACAATATATTTTGGCAACTGGTAAGCATCTTTTTGGTTATAATTTACGTACATTTCATATCACGAAATATTATGGTGGGATAGGTCACTTTTTAAATTACCCTAACACTTTATTGTAAAAAAATTTGAAACATAGAAATATTTTTAAAAATTATATAGTGAACATCCATTTATTTACCTACCACTTAGATTTGTCAGTGGTTTGCTGCATTTGCTTTACCACACGTCTGTCTGTCCATCCCTACATTGCGGATATCAGTACACTCTGCCTCTAGGGAACCACATGTGCACCACTCACTCCAGTTCAGTGTGCGGGGTGCAGGGGCGAAAACCTGCGCTGGCAGCGGTGCGAGCCCACAGCACACGCAGCCCCAGCGGGGGCTGCCCAGCTAGGCGTGCGTGCCTGCGCTGCTTGCACAACGATGAGCGCGTGAGGGCGCAGTCCTCAGCGTGTCCCCTTGCTGAGCGGCACGTGACTACATGGCACGTGTGTGTGTGTGTGTGTGTGTGTGTGTGTGTGTGTAGTGATCTGTACACTCGGCTGTCTTCAGACGGGACCTTGGGCTTTGGTGCGTGCCGGTACGCGTGGGACTGCCACGTCCTTTCTTTTAAAAATAACTGGTTAAAAAAGAATGAGTCTCTTCTTGGCTGCAGACGTGACAGAAGTGGGCAGGATAAGACATGAGCGGGCCGGGACCGCCCGGCACCGACTCCTCCGGCTTCTCTCTGTCCAGAGCGCTGTCACTTACCGTTGTCGACTTTATGGAGATGGGGCGCATCGCGGATGCCAGCCTCAGGCGTCCCGTGCTCTCCACGCTCTGCCACTGCGCAGGGCGTCTGGCAGTTGTCCACATCTGTGGCACCCCTTTATGAACCATGTGATGATTCTCCTCATTTATGTAAACATTTCCTATCGGCGGACATTTTATTTGCTTTCGAATTTTTTGGCCATTTGTAAACAGTGCTGCCATGAGCATTCTTCGTCTTTAGTACACTCGTGGGTGTGTTTCTTTTCTGTTTTATCTTGTTTTTAAATTACAGTTTATATTCAGTATTTTGCATTCATTTCAGCCGTACAGCATAGTGGTCAGACAGCCCCATATCCCGCAGGCTGCTGCCCGGGACATGCCCAGCCTCCGCCCCGCCCCCCCCCCACCCGCCCCTGACACCGCACACGATTGTTCCGGTGTTCTGGACTGTGCTCCCCGTGCTGTGCGGCGCGGGCATTCTGTCACCTCCGGTCCGTGCTTCTCTGTCCCTTCGCCTGTGTCACTCAGTGCCCCCTCCAGCCCTGCCCCTCCGGCAGCCGTCCTCTGTTCTCTGTGCGTCTGTTGCTGTTTTGTGTGTTCATTCACATTGTTCTTAATGACTTAAAGTGTCAGAGAACATGTGAAGGAAGATAATGCCTGAAAATAAGAGGAAAACCAGACATGGCATATTGCTTTGATAAAATGAAAAGTGCAGGAGTAAATTACAGGTGGGTTTGCCATAAGCAGTTGGCATGGCCCCATTGATATTGAATAGGGAAAATAGAAGAGAGAAAAGACAATAAAGACAACGTATGTAAAGAATTTAATGTATAATAAGTGCTTAGCTAATATTAATCCCTTCCACTCTAAACTGGTTTGAGAAAAAAAATCTTTGTATTAAGGAAATATTTTTTCTCCTAACAGGAAATCTAGTTTTCATTTTTATTACAATAGAAAGTAAGGTATCCTGTGAGCATATTTAAACTATGTTTGGCTGTAGATAAAATTAGATATATTTTCTCACGTAACAAAATGTGGCCAGGCCAGGCATGCTATGGGTGTGTTTCTGTGGGACAAATTTGTGTAAGTTGAAATACACACACACACACAGAAATGCAGATTCAAGATGTATAAACACCACATAGTCTGCAGGTACCGCCAGCTGGCCCCCGAAGAAGCTGTACCAGTTTCTAGTCGTCACCCATGGTACACGAGAGCACTTTCTGTTAACCCTTCCCCAGCTTTTCATCGCTGCCGTTCTGATAGATACAGATGATTTTACCATTTTACTCTGCTTGTTAGATTGTTTGTGAGGTATGTTCATTATTTGTATTTCATTTTCTGTAACTTTTAAATATCCTTGCTCATTTTCCCCTTGGGACATTGGGGAGGGCTGCTTCTAAGTTCTTTTCCTTGAATATGGTCGTAGTGAATTCTGCTCACCTCTGCAGAAAGTGCATCCAGCATGTCTGTGGGGTACTGACAATGATAAGTATGTCCTGAAGGTTTCACATCACATTAATTCTTTTACAGGAACATATAAACCTCGGGTTCGATGCTATGATACCTACCAGTTATCCTTGAAGTTTGAAAGGTGCTTAGATTCAGAAGGTAAGAAAGATGTTAAATTTGAATTCATGAAAATAGCTTTTTATGTTTGGCTCATTTTCTGCTTATTAAATGGGAAGGGGTTGCGTATTCGTTTTCTGCGCTGTGTAACGAAGCACCGTAAACACCCGTTTATGGGCTCACCGCTCTGTCGGTGAGGTCCCCCAGTGCTCTGGTGAGTTCTGGACTCGGGGCTGAACGCAGGGTGTCAGCCAGGTCAGACTCTCATCCAGAGGCCCTGGGTAGGAATCCACTTCTGAACTTTCAGGTTGTTGGCAGGATGTGGTTTATTGCGGTTCTAGGACTCAGGGCCCGTTTCCCACTTCCTGTCATCCTGGGGCCACTCTCAGCTTCTAGCGGCTGCCTGCAGTCCTTGTCACCTGGTCCCCTCCACCTTCAAACAGCAGCTTGCTGGGTCCTTCTTGGTCCCCTTCTGGCTTCCTTTCTGCTGCCAGCAGGAGAAAACTCTGCCTTTAAAGGGCCCCTGTGGCTATAAATCTCCCCTTTGCCACATGGGGTGGCGTCTCACCGCATTCATAGGTTGCACCCACACTCCCCAGAGAAGAGGCTGGTGTACAGGGGTGCAGGCGGGGGGGGCGGGGTGGCACGGCCATTCTTAGAGTCCTGCCCGCACAGAGGCAGGTCGAAGTGGGGCAGTTCAGCCACCTAATCAGGTGGCCTCCTGTTGAGATTGAGAGAAACGGATGGGGCCTGTGTCTGCCTAACTTGTCTTTCCGCGTGCTGCTAACCATGACTGTTTCCACTCTTTGTGTTTGTTAGCCTGCTACACCACAAATGAGTAAAACTCTACTGTTCCTCTATTTGCAGTATTGATTTTGAGAGAGAGAGAAACATTGGTTTGTTGTTCCACTCATTTATGCACTCATTGGTTGTTTCTTGCATATGCCCTGACTGGGGATTGAACCCACAACCTTGGTATATCGGAACGATGCTCTAAGCAGCTAAGCTACCCGGCCAGGGCCACTATTGTCTTTTTTTTAAGCAAAACTTTGAATGTTCTTTAATGTTTATTTTATTTTGAGAATTTCAGAAAAATTGGCAAATTTTAGAAGTCATTATGTTTTATGAATTTATCTATTTTTAAATTGATGTCAGTTCTGTACAAAATCTAGTTGATGAGTACTGAGAAATTAAAAGTTTAAAATTTTCCATTTTGGTGTTTTGGGAGCAATATAATATGGCAACTTTGCTTTTATATGGGGGCAGAACTGGAAGAAAAGCCCAGCATTTGTATATAACTTTTGTGTTGAATTAGAATCTTTGCATTAAGTTTGCATTTTTATTAAGAACATGAATTGACGATTATGTTTTTTTCCTTACTGTTTCTTATTTTTCAGTGGTCACCTTTGAAACGTTGTCCGATGACTACTCAAAGGTACGTTTGGTTGGCTTGTACCGGCTCTCCTCAGGACACGAACGTGTGGGATTTACTTTCATGATGTGTCTCTATGATGTTCCCATTGTGAAATTTAAAGGGCTATGCAGTAAAACCTGTCGTTTTCTGTTACTGTATTTTTAGTTTGTCGCGTGCATGATGTATCATCTTTTCAAACAAGTGATAGAGCGTTTGTTCAGTCTCACATTAGAATAAATTTTCCGTATCACATACGAAACCTTGTCCGTATTTTTAGGAATTGGCAGTAGTCATGCTTTTTAGATTCCAGGTCTGTGATTTTTCACTACTGCACTAAAACTAGTGTTATTTGCCAGGTCGCTTTCATATTCATGTGTGAAAAGTAAAATAACAGTGTTGTATGTTCAATTTTATTAATTCTGCAAGTCAGTGGCCATGGCATATTCTGAAACAATTCAAAACAGCCAACTATGTATATTTTTTCTTTTTTTTTTCCATATTCAATTTCAGTGAAAAACTTTTAATGATGTCCAGTGTCATCTTGAAGGAGAATTGAATTTCCTGAGCTGATAGGACTTTCTATATTGTCTGCAGTTCTGGAAACCATGGAGTGTAGTTTATCCTTTTGCTTATGGTAGCCTTTTGTCATGTGTTTGGGGACATGCAATTTTATAATGTATTTGACCTAGATATTGGTAAATTTGCTTTTAAATACCACCTGCAGATTTTAAAGATACCTTTGTAATTCATTAAAACTAAGCTTATACAAGTTTATCAAACCCTGTCTGACGATTGTGAGACTATTAAAACGCGTCCTTCCGTGGAGTGGGAATGACTCTTCGAGGGAACCGAGCCGTGCTCCGTGTCGTGAAGTGTCGGTGTGGAGGCGTGAAGGGCATTTGTGTTTCGCCTTTCAGTCAGAAGGCAAGGTTTGCAGAAAAGCTCTTGCAGATGCAGGAAGCCACTAGGTGCCCACCGAGGGGTTGATCAGTCACAGTGCTTTGTCGTGGTGTGTAGACATGTGTATGTAGTTGTGTTGTGTTTACAGAGGGAAGGAAGGTGGGGGGAGAGATCAGAGGCTTTCAGCTTTTGTTTTAGCCATGACGACACCTGAGCAAACGACTTTTTTTGTTTCATTTTCAGATCGTCTTCTTACATAATGACCGATACATTGAATTCCATTCACAATCAGGTTTTTACTACAAAACCAGAATCCCAAAGTTCGGGAGAGACTTCTCGTACCATTATCCGTCCTGTGACTTGTACTTTGTTGGCGCAAGGTATTGGGCCTCCCAGCCTTTGTTTCCCCTCCACCCTGTTTCCCAGATGACCGCTGTTCTTAACGTTGAGGAGAGGAATTGCCAGGAGAATCAGCCACCGCCGGCCGCCTTTCGGTGGCTCACAGGGCGTGGTTCCAAAGCGACAGGGTGTCTTATAAATCCCATCGTTGGCTCCTAGTAGCTCGGTGCTGGGCACCGAGAGGGAGACCGGCAGCCTGATGGGGTCCGGTCAGTGGTGAAGCGAGTTTCACTGCGTGGCATTTGAAAGCTTTTTATTCCTAAATGCTGCCTTCTTTATGATCGTAAAAATAACATATCTGTTTGAGAATATTGAAAAATATAAAGGAGTATAAAAAGGAAAGAAATCATAATTACACCATGCAGGGCCAACCCTTATTAGTCTTCTATTGTAGTTCCTTCTGGTCTTTCCATAGATGCATGTGCAGATGCATTTGGGATCTTGTGTACTCTGTTATTTATAAATAATAGTCTCCTTGATGACCTCGTGATAGTTCCCTGGCACGTGGGTGGTTTATACATGAGCAGTCTCACAAATAAGGTGATTATTTTTAGGTTTAGAGTAGACTTTTGTATCTTACAAAAGGAAGCGATGCTGACGAATCACACACACACGCACACACACACACACACACGGGCAGGCAAAAGGAGGTCTACGGTCATGAGTATACAAAGCAGTTGATTTTTGTATTATTTATTTATTATTGTATTATTTTCCATACAGACAACTGTGAGCCTCCTTTGCCCACCCTTGTATATATTTTTAAAAATTATATTTATTTGAAGAAAAGCTTATCGTAGCTTACCTTTAAAGTTACCATGTTTTTAACTTCACGTACTACTTTGCAGCTCTGAAGTTTACAGATTGAACCTAGAACAAGGACGGTACCTAAATCCTCTACAGACGGATGCTGCGTGAGTATTTTGTTTTAGGAATACTGCTGTATTTATTTTGGCCAGGAGATGGAGCCAGATGCTCGGGTTGTTCCGAGTAACAGGCGCTGCATTTCAGCATCACTGGGCAACTTAATTAAGAAAGAGTCACAGTAAGTTTTCTTTCTTAAACAGAAAATTTACTGAAAGACCTAATGATTTCTTAAAATTTTTAATTATTAAAAAATATACTTGAAAGTTTCCAAGATCACTAAAAAGTTCAGTTTATTATTTTTCATAGTCTTTAAATTTTCATTCATGATTTTGTTTTGTTCTCGTGGAGAAATTTTGAAATAACTTGGTACTATTTTAAAAATTTTAGTTTTTTATGTTTTTGCTAGCAGAAATGTAAGGGTGTTTTCACTTTTCCTTTATCATATGTTATTGTCCACACTCTTGTTTTATTTAAAGAGAAATCCTTTAGGAATGAGGCTATCATAATAATAATGTTGAGTAGTAATAATAATAGTGAAAGGGGTTACCATGCCAGGCATTATTCAGTACTTTATGCATATTAACCATTTTAAACTTATAACACATTCTCATGGGGGGAGCTGAGGCCCAGACAGGGTAAGCAGCTTGTCCAAGTCACACAGCTAGTAAGGGAGGGAAGCTGGATTACTTCTTATCTGTGTCTATAAAGAGCTGGTTGGATTTATCTTACTATTTCAAAGGGGTTTCTAAAGGTTGGAAGAACATTTACTGATAAAAATTAGGTGAATTCTCAGTATTTCTTTTCACATTCACTTGAAATCCCCTTATTTCCTTTAAAAACATATTAGTAACTTCATGATGCATTGTTGAATAATAATAATTTATCTGTCCTTTAACTACACAATTTCCTGTTTATAACAACAGCTATTATTATTTTTTATCCTCACCCAAGGACATGCTCATTGATTTTAGAGAGGTGAGGGAGAGAAACATCAATGGGATAGAGAGACATCGATTGGTTGCCTTGTATTCACCCCGACCAGGGGCTGAACCTGCAGCGCAGTCATGTGCCCTGAATGGGAATGGAACCTGCGACCTTTTGGTTCACAGGTTGATGTTCCAACTGACTGAGCTATACCAGCCAGGGCATAACAGCCATTATTATTACGTGTCTTGTACACTTCGGACTCTGTGCTGAACGTTTTGTAGTTTTTCCATTTAACCCTCAGAACAACCAGATGAGGGAATGAAATATCCATTCTTCAAAGGAAACGAGGCTCAGAGCAGCCTGCCCGCCTGCAGCTGGTCACGGCTCGGGATTGGCAGTCTTGGCCTGTGTTCTTTTGCCTTAGGAGAAAATGTATTGAGAAAGTAGAATGAACCTTTATTCTCGTGACTGTGTGTCCAAGGAAGTCCTTCCCTGTCTCATCCCCTGGGAGATAGGGAGTCACCCTGGGAATCAGACACCGTGGTCGCTGTGTGCCAGGCACTTAACCCTTTCCTGCCTGGGTGTTTTTCACATGCAGGTAACAGAGAATCTGCATGTCTTCTTTCTCCACAGGTTGACTGTTCATTGTGCTATTGGGTGTCCCTCCCTGTAAAGTAGAGGCTAATATGTACTTACTGCTTTATTTTAGGGAGAATAATGTTTGTGACATAAATTCAGTGCATGGCTTGTTTGCCACAGGAACAGTAGAGGTAAGCATATCTTGACTTGATTTTTTAAAAAAATACTTGTTTTCCTTTTGATAATGAACAAAGTTTTATTTAAAGACAGAGTTGCCTGGTTCCTAAGAGCAGCATGCTAATGAGGTGACAAGCCACGGGTGTGCTTTCTGTATAGGAAGGTGTTAGGGTTGCTGCGGGCTGTCCCCTCACGCAGCTGATGGGTGTGCTTTGACACCGATCTCCGGCGCGAGATGGGAAGTCACCGCTGGGTCCCAGGTTCAGCGGAGCAGCGCGACAGCCATTCTTGTCCTTAACAAGAGGCACCGTGTCACCAGCTGTCTGCCGCTTGTTAATTTGATGGCTGTGGATTACTTTCCCTGGGGCTGTTTCCTCATCGGTGAAACGGAGATAATAATCCTTACCTTGCCAGCTTTAGAAAAAGGGGCTGTGAGAGTCATGTGAACCAGCCTACATGAAAGCATCACCACCTGTGAAGGCACATGGGGCTGTCACTTGCACGTCCTGTACAGTAGCATCCAGTAAATACACAATACTTCCCTTTTGTTTAGTTTTTCTTTGAGGGGGAGCTTAAAATTTTTTATGTATTGATTTTAGAGGAAGAGAGGGAGCAAGAGAGAAACATTGATCTGTTCCATGCACTCATCGGTTGATTCTTGTATGTGCCCTGACTGGGGGGTCGAACCAGCAACCTGGGCATATGGTGGGGCGGGGGTGGGGGGGCAACACTACAACCAGCTGAGCCCTCAGCCAGGGATCAACAGCACTTCCCTTTAAACCGCAATACCTCTGATTCCGTGTCCTTCACACTTGACAAGAATTTTTCTAGATTTGCGTTCTTAAATACAGTAATGTTAAATACTCAGTAGTTTTTTTTTTAAAAAAGCAAATATGTTGGAAAGGTATTATTTAAAAAGTGTCCTCTGTGCCTTTCAGTCACTGGATTGTACCACCCAGAGGCACCTCTTCAATGGTTTGCAGTTATCCCTTCGGGTTCCCTATGTATATGCAGGTATACACATGTGTTAATACTAAGGTTTTTAAGTTTATTTACAAATGGAGTTTATCAGGGCTCTCCACTTAATGTGATGGTATAAAATACGCATTTTTATACAGCGGTATTTACAATTAATTACAATACAAAGCTAATTTGTGTAAACAGATGGACAGGATTCCATTGTTTGCGTATTCTGTAGTTGATGAAACCAGTCCCACGTGGATGAGATTTAGGTCTCTTGACTCAAATTATTTTTATGTTAGGAGATCAGGATATGAAATGGGATACGTGACGTTGATTTAATGGAAATGTGTAAAACGATGTGTTATAACACTGTTATTCCTAAATCAGGCCAGTGGCTCATCTCTTGGTAATTCTTTTCTTGAGATTACCAAGGGAAGTTTTAAAATAGTTTTTTTGAAACAATGGTTTTTAAATAGAGTCCTTAAGAGCAGTGTAGGCTGGATACCAGGGCATGCTTCGAGGGAGAGGTCATGTGTCAGGGCAGCCGCTCGTCCACCAGGGCAGCCTGAGATGTGATGGGGCAGACCCCCGGCCCAACGGCTGGGCTTCCTGAGAGTTCCTGATCGTTGGGACTTGAAATTTGACATGCAGGCCTGCCTTTTAAAATTCATTTTTACATTAATTTTGATGATATGTTGGTTTTTTAAAAGATTTTATTTATTTTTAGAGAGAGGGGAAGGGAGAGAAGCATTGGTGCGAAGAGAAACGTAGATGGGTTTCCTCACGGCACCCCCCCTGGGGACCCGGCCCACAGCCCAGGCATGTGCCCTAGTCAGGAATCGAACCAGCAGACCTTTGGTTCACAGGCCAGTGCTCAGTCCACTGAGCCGCACCAGCCACGGCGATATGTTGGATGTTGATTGCTTCTGTTTCAGTTGCTGTAATATTTATTACTTGTTATTGTCAAAATCAGACAGTGAGGGTTTGCATTTTGAGCTTTTTGAAGTGCATTAGATTGCAGGTGTTAGCAATAGAACAGTCCCGTTTGGACACAAAATCACTATGGTTAAGAAAACCATTTTGTACTTACTCTGCAATTTATCTGCATACCCATTTTTTATTTTTGAAGTGTGGACTTTTCTTCTTTACGTCTGTGGAGTCTATTAACTCATTTTGAGGAGATGTGGGAGACTAGACCATTTGGAGTTACCTGCTGCATGATTTATGAGATTTTATTTAAATCTTTGTGACAGATGCGTTTGTAACAATAATAAACAGTGAATGAGATCAAGCCTTCCAAGTGACTTTAAGGTCTTGCTTTTAAGATAGCTAATAGAACAATTTTTTATCTTTGTGTATACCTTTTATCATTAAGGCCTTTTTGATCCATCTGACAGTCTTCTAGGAGCCGCTAGTGTTTGAAGCCGCTGTTGTCTTTCCGTGCAGGGCCGGGTGGAGTGCTGGGACCCGCGGACCCGCAGCAGGGTCGGCCTGCTGGACTGCGCGCTGAGCAGCGTCACAGCGGACTCGGAGTAAGTGGGCGTCAGCTCGCAGTTCGCGCGGCTGTCAGCTTCTGTCTGCAGGTGTGTCGGTACCGAATTAAAGTCAGTTACCAGGGGTGGGCTCGTGTAGACTTAGG